>JAJKFJ010020715.1:0-137410 GCA_027382625.1 Tetmemena sp. SeJ-2015
AAAGATATAAATTTGGGGGGAAATATTTTTTAATTTTAATAACCCTTATAAAAAATTTCTTAATCGAGGGGGGGAAAGAATTTTAATTGGCACGAAAAATTTTGTGCACTTGAAAACTCCCTTTTTTAATTTTAAATTTATTGGGGGGAAATTTACCCAAGGGAATTTTTAAATATGTTATATCAAAGAGAAAATATCATCCCTTTTACATTTTTTTGGAAATTAAATTTAAAAATAATTTTTATAGAAAAGTCTCTCTCCATTTTTTTGGTGGGGAAAGAATTAAAAGGACCTTGGTAAAAATTTTACTCTTTTCTTTTACCCGATTCGCTTGGGTTGTTTTTTAATTCTAATTAAAACTTTTTTCCAAGCGAAATTTAAAATTTTAAAAAAGAAAAAAATTCCAAAATTTGGGGGTTTTAATAGGAAATTGGCCAAACTTTTTTTTAATGGGGCTCATCGGAAAGGAATCCCTTTTTCTTTTAAAAAACTTTAAAAATTTTGGGAAAAGAAATTCAACTTAAAGAAGATCTAACAAATTAATTTCATATTTTGGACTTTTTTCAAAAAAAAACTTAAACTTTTTTTTTTTTTTAAAAGCCCAAAAAGTTACTTATCCCTTTTTACGATCAGTCACCCAAATTTTTTTTTAAAAAAATTTAATTTAAAGCTAACATTTAGAGTTAGAGATTTTAGTGATGAAAATCAGGTATAGTACTTCGCTCCAAGGTAAATTAGAAGTTTTTATCACTAATACAAAGCAAGGCTATAAGTAGAGATTTTCTATGGAGATGCGGATATTACTAAACTTAATTAATTAAATATTCTATCTCTTGTATAGGTAAGTATGGGGTCAAAAAATAAAGATTTTGGGTCAAAAAATTTTTAAAGATAATTTATGATAAAGGTTGGGGGAGCAAAGGAAAATTTATTTGCTGAAAGGGGCTAATTGGGAAAATATTTTTTCCCTGAGCTGGACGGGCTGTGCAAATTAAAGGGCTGGCTTATTATGGGTATTTGGAAGCACTTTTAGGAGAATGAATTCAATGAGTATGTTGTTTCTACTCCTTCAATTATATCATTTTTGCTAAAGTGTACTTGAAAGATCGCTCTTATAATAAATAGTTACCAATAGAGGAAGAATATTTGTATGTCTTCGTTGTTTCACAAAATCGACTTGTTTATCAGTAAACAAGCTTACTATTCTTCGATCATCAATGTATGTGTTAGAGTAGATGAATAGAGTTTAAACTCTTAGAATATTTCCTTCTATCAAAAATGAAATTCAAAAGTCCCTTGATTTTGATCTGTTCAACTATGAAATTTTATTAAATTCTTTTCATTAATTTTAAAATAGGGACATAATCTAATCACAGTGGATCAAAGTACTAATAAAAGAGATGACTCTGGAGTATTTTTCCCTCTATAATCACTAGAAAAAGAAGTCTCGAATTTCTTGTGTTACCATTGATGAAGATACTGAAAGTTAAGAGTTTAATTTAAACTTGAATTCAAGAGGTTTTCAGATAGTGAAGTTTGCTCTCACTTTTGGATAATTATCTATCATGGAAAAGAGGAATGAGTCAATATCCTCTTTTGGGTTTAAGGAGGGTTCATTTCAAAATCAATATACTTATTGCTGAAAATTACCATTGGATTATACTTTCAATTTCCATTTGTGTTCAATTAAATAAATAATGTATAGAATTTTTCTATTCACAGTTTTTTACAATAAACCGAAGGGTTTCTTGCAGTCATTTTTTTCTCCTTTCTATGGGTATTTAACTCATTATATTAAAAGAAATAAGATATTGTTATGAAATAAGGTAGTTTTGTTAATCTGCATTGATAAATTCTTTATCTCAAATTAATGTTTAGCTATGTGTGATTCCCGTAACATCTTCAAAGCATTATAACTCAGAATTGATTTCTCAATATAATTAGCTTATTAAACAAGTTAAAATCTGTGGCAGTATAAATACCCCCAAGTTTCAATAATTATTATACCATTAGATAGAGAATTTAAATACAAGAACGCTAAATTCACTTAAATTTCTTGAGAGATCTCTAATTCTAAAATGCTACTCAAGTTATGATTCTTGTGGCATATATTAAAACTATGAGCGGTCTTACATTTTCTTGCTATTAAAAAGTAATATAGATATTTAGGTATAGTTTTTTTTACATTTTTCATTCAAAAAGCAGTAGTAGGTAAGGAGTGGAAATTTCTGTTAATTCCTTTGAAACCTTTATTTTTTAACTAATCATCTATTTTAATTAAATTTTATACTATAGAACCATGGAGTGGTAAGTAGTTCCCTATTACATATATTGGTTAAAATCTCTATTTAAGTCCTTGGTGAAACAACAGTTTATTCTCTCTTATTTAAGAAAGAGCTATGATATCAGTTTTTTTCTCTTTAAGCTTCTACAACAACATAAATCGTTTGATAGATAGACATTAGTAAGGATCAAAATATACTAGCAGGATATCCATACAAGAAAATGAACCCGAAGGAATCAAATTTCAGCCCAACAAAATTAAATTTTAATTGAACTTAGAATAATTTATTTAGATAGAAGTAGTTCACATTTAAAATAAAAAACTTTAATAATCAATTTTATGTAAATAATAAAGATAAGATGATCCTTAGTAACTTAATTGAATTAGAAAAGAGAATCATAAAATGTAGTTTCGAATGATTTCAGATCAAAACGCTCACATTTAATCCTCTTCTCCATTTAAATCCCGAGTAAGAAACTATTAGTTTACTTATTTATCAATTTGCTTTCAAGGTGTTAAGGCATTTTTAGCTTATTTCTATTTAGGACAAAGGAAATGAAATGGTTTATAAAATATAATTCTTAAGACTATGTTTACATCGCTTGAAAAGAAATTATCTTTCAAGGTATCCTCATTTAATTATAATATATCACAATTTTATATAATATTCACTTCATTAACAGATTTTGATTGTTGGATGGATGGCTAAAGATATTCTAAATTGTTATAGTTAAATTTTGAATTAAAATAGGAATCTTCTTTAATAACAATGAGAGAATTTGAAATTAATGGTAATTGAAGGTGAGGTATTTAGCAAAAAATTGGCTTTTATTAATTAATTTAAATTATTATAGGACACTAACCTCATTATTATGGAGCGCTTCAGAAAGAGATTGATGTTTCTTTAGTCTCTGAAACTAGTGAGTAGTCAAGTAATTATTTTTTAACTCTATTTCTCTTTCAACGGACCTCCTATTGAGAGGCTTCAAGGACGATAGCTGCGAGGAATTCAGACTAAATGAAATGAAATGAAATAATTTAAATAAAAAACTCACACTTTACCTCTTATAAAGACTTATCTTATTTATATCTTAACCCGTTTATTCATTAACTTCCCAGGTAAAAGCTGGTGAAATGAAAGAATATAAATAGCCATCGAGGTAATGCTGTAAACGTAACTACCATTAATTAGGACCACTATTAAAGAGATAAAGCTATTTCAATTAAGGTATCTAATACCTAGGGTACAATCCATACTCAGGCTAAGTTGATTTTCAGACAGCCACTCATTTCGACATTTCATTTGCACTTTTGAAATTTTAGGATTAATCCTAAACTTTTACTACTCAAATATCACTCACACTTCATAAAGTTGTTTGGGTTAGATGGGTATAGTTATTTAGGCAAAACTTTTTCAGATGATTTTGATTTACCCCATTAAGAACTTTTTATCGATGAAGAAGTGGTAAGTAAATACATAATTCTTCGATTTCTAAGTTTAAAAGAGGAGTTTAAAAATCCAAGGTATCTTTCTTAATTACATGATTTAGTCTCGAGATGAACAACTCAATTTACAGATCTCTTTTTAGATGTTTTGATCTCACTCTGCAGTAAACTTTAATGCACTTTCTCAATTCGAAACTAGTTTCATCAAACAATGGCTATTGTTAGATTTAGCGGGAGAAATGTTCCAAAATAAAAACAAGAGTAGTCTTATACACGACATTTAATTTACCTGACTTCGAATAATATAAGCAGAGATTGTTAGGCTTTACTTTGATGGAAACTATGAAGCTTAAATTTTAAGAATGGGGCTTTGTAACTAATCTATGAAGCTTTAAAAAACTTATAGCATGGCTATTGATCTTTGAATTTACTATTATCTTCCTGGCTTGTTGATTCCGAGGGTTCATCGCAATTAATTTCCATATTTTTCAAATTTTGTAAAAATTATATTCAACTAGGATCTGTCGCCTTTGTGTTTCCAGGAGCGAGGCACTCGAGATTTGAGCATAGCTTGGGGACATCGTATTTGTGCTCTACTCTTTGCAATAGTCTGATCCAAAATACAATCAGGCTTTAACAAAAAGGATTAAAATTCCTTGACAAGACTCATTCCTAAAGAGATACTTTAAATTCCTTTATTAAATTCTATAAAAAATTATACGATGTTAGTAGCAGCTGCAGGTCTACTGCATGATGTGGGTCATGGTCCATTGAGCCACTTCTTTGATAAAGATCTGGTGCCTGCATTATCAAAGTAAGTTCAATCTTCATTTTAACTAGGATAAAGGTTATTTAATTTCAAGGCGAAGAAGCACGAGGAATTCACAAGGCCTATAATCTAATTCATGGTTGAAAAATACGCTATTGACATGGATCAAGATGATATCAAACAAATCATCAACTTAATAGAATCATAAAAGATCGAACCATCTGAGCAAGGTAATCAGTTAAGTTTTAAGATTTTTACAGTGTTTTGGAGGAATCAATTAGTTGCGAATTCTATTACTGGAATCGACGGAGATAAATTAGATTATCTCATTACAAAATTTAATAAATTTAAATTACAAAGTTTAAAAAGTAAAATACTCTTATAGTTGATTTCTATAAATCCCTATAAATACTATATTTTTTATTTTATTCAACAATAAGAGAGATGCAAAGCTAATAGGAATAAAGAGAAACACATTTGACCTAAAAAGAATTTCATAAAACTCGGCTATAGGTCCTATTTAATATTTTTCTATACATTTTAGATTTATAGCCCTAATGGCCAAATCATTTATCATATGAAGATCAAAAATGATTTAGGCTATGTTTTCCTCAATAGATATTCACTTCACAACGATGTCTACTCCCATAAAACTGTCAAAATCATTGATTAGATGTTGGTGGAAGCATTTATAAAAGCTGAACCCATCTTTAAATTTACAGATTGTTTGAACGAAATCGAGAAATATCTGAAACTTACTGATAGAGTTATCGATAAGATAGCAGATTCTAAGTGTATTGAACTTCTAGAGAGCAGGAAGTTGATTGCTAGAATTCACTAGAGGGACCTATGGAAATTAATTATAAGGAAAATATTGCAAAAGACTTAAAGGACTTAGTCACAGCTAAAAAATTATATAGAAGAGAATTTATTTAAATTGATACTTTTCAACAAATTAAATGAGGAGGTGGAGCATATTTTCAGTCTCTCTATAATTCTGAAACTTGTTAATCTGCATCAAAATAAAAATGATTTTTGCATTCTTGAGTAGAGTCGTAATAAAACTACGTAGCTTAAATAATGAAAATAAGCACTTGACTTGAATTCAAGAGCACTTAACTATAAACTTATAGAGGAGATAATATATTTTAACTCTCATCAGTATAGTTAGTGAAAACTTATTCTTTCTTATGAAATAAAAGACTTTGATTACAAAAATTAAATTCTCAGTAATATTTTAATCGCTAAGGCCATAGTTGATTCACAGATCGCTATCTCCACAGATGATACTATTAGTGAGAACGACATATCAATCGTATTCTACCAAAAAGACTTCGGAAAAGGAAGTCAAAATCCCATGGCCCTTATTAATTTCTATACAGAAGAACAACGTAAAAATAATTTTTATAGCCTTATTTAAAAGATATTTATTTTGCTCCTAGTTGAAGTATCTATTTTAATCTTTGAAACTCCTCGGTATCAATTATTTCCCATAAACCATATTTTGAATCAGGATCGTGGAAAAGTTTGATTGTTCCATGCACGCTATCTAGAATTTCCCGATTTCCAGCATCCAAAAGCATTCTCTTCTTAGTAGTCATTGGAGTATAGTCCATTTCCTATTTAATAACTAATTAATTTATTTTATTATTAACTATCCTTTATTTCTACTTATTAAATGAGTTTATTTTAAACGTAAGTCTTAAAGGATTTCATTATGTGTAGTGTACGAGGGCGATGAAAGAGTTGGAGGATTTAGCCTCTTAAGTTATGAGGTACTGGAATATTTTGTCTTAGTGAAGGAGAGCGAGAAAGTAAGATTTTACTTAATAAACCGATTAGATCAAAGCAGCTGTCAACGCTTTTACTTTATGGAGATAGGCATAGAAGTTTCCAATTCCTTTTGTCTTTGATAAGGTAAAATCCATTCAGTCTTAAATCTTAATTAGGAAGCAGTGATATCCAGACTTTAGCTCAAAATGATGAGAAAAGCTATTTTCAAAGAAGATGCAATACCAGAGGAGACCAAAGTTCACACTACTAAAAGCCTATAGCCAAAGGAAGAGGAAGGATTCGTTTAAGAGACCTCCAACTAAATCCACGATTCTAAAAATTTGATTTCTCATAAATATTGATGGATTATATTTGAGAATAGATTATTAAATTAAAATTATATTCTATTTTGAACCGAAAATCTTAAATCAAATGAAGATGAGCTCAAAGGTTAACAGTTGCAATGGAGGTATAGAATTTCTTATTTTACTCTTTTTATAGATATTCCCATTCAAGATGCAGTAGTAGCAAGGGCAATACACAATGGATTAGTTGATAAGTTAAATAGTCTCAAAGAGTATTTTAAATCAGAAAGAGAGAGACTAGAATCAGACAACCCCTAAGATCTAGATATATTATTGAACTAGCTTTCAGACGAAGAAAAAATAAAAAATAAAGCCATGAGAGAGCAGTTCTTAGCATTTTCAGCTTAATTGGATAGAATAGAGATCTGAAATACATATCAGCTTAATATTTAGATTTTAATAATAATTAATTTAAAGATTGAGTTTGCTAAAATGCTGTTTGTTATCTGCGATTATTTTGCTATTTAGAGCTTTGCATAATAAATTTAATTTAATCTCGCACTTCTAAATTTGTCTCTCCATCCCCTTCTCCTAAGATAATTTTTACAGATAAAGTTCTTAAGACCGACCCTCAATATAAATATGATAATGCATGCAGGGGAGCTTGTAATAGAATTGTTCCTATCACAAATGTACTCAGCAAATGCAAAGGGGGTAATGGCTACCTTTTATTCTAACGATGGGATTTTCTATTAATATAACTAAGGAAAAAACAAGATACTAATGTCAGATAAGAAGGCTATGGGACTACTTAATAAGAATATAGATTAAAACGTAAGGATCCATTTTTACCGCAATTCAATACAACAAGGCATCCCATCAACTTAAAAATCTTGTATTTGAGAAGGGTCCTTTACTTCTCAAAATATGATTTTGTTTATTTTAAGTTTGATTAATTTATGTTCTATCCTCCACTGGCGGCAAACTTAGCAAATAGTAGCATCTAAGAAAACTATAGGGAAAATGAACTTTAAAACAGAAAATCAGCTTCGCAATAGGTAGTTCTATTAAGCTTCCAATTGAGTTGAATGCAGGAAAGTTTTTTATTTGGGTCGACTATGGTTAGCGAAAGAAACATCAAAGTCTAGGCTTTAGACATTGAAAAGGTCAGATTAGCGACTCTTATCATTAAAAATCTATATTTATTAACTACGAATCTTATGCGTTCATACTTAAACTTCAATTCTGATATCTTCGAATGCTATATATTCCAATAGACTGAAGTAATAGTACACAGCCAGGTTCCAAGTATATCTTCCCTTAGTTTATCCTGTGCTTATGTAAGAGCAGATAACCTTTAAAAATTTTAGGCTTACCCAAATGCTTAATTTTTGAAGACTACTTAACCTGATGGAAATCTTACTCACCATTCTTACACCTCAACCCTGATTATATAATAATTTTTAATAAGCGATAAAGTAGATTGATATATTTTTGGATTAAGTTAAACTCTTTCCCTCAAATACTTAAGAAAAGGTGTAATAAATTGCCAAACAAATAATCCTTTATTGGGGATTGGACAAAAATTCATTTCTAATTTAAGAAAAGGCTGCCCTAGCTATCCTCAAGACAATAATTGAACTGCACTTTCTCAAAACACAAATAGAATTTTACTCCTAACTATTAAAAATACGGAGAAGGATCGCAATTTCGTCGCTCATAATAACAATTACAGAATTTTAGCAGACAGATTTGCTTTAGACTAGTAGTTAAATGCTATTTTCATTTGGCTAGGATCTTATTTCAGCATTGAAGGAGATAAAAGAATGCTAGACTATTACTCTACTCATCGTATGTCTTGTTTCGACTATCTATTTTCCCAAAAGGATTCAAAGATATTATGAAATTCATTAAAATAAAAATCTATATAAATTGAAGCTTTAGATAAACCATTGGATTCTCAAGTTAAGATTTATCGAATTTATTTTAATTCTCTTAATAGCTTAGTTTTTCATAACTAATAGTATACTGATGGAATCTTAAGAAATTGAGTTCCCAGTTTGAAAATTGTTGGATCAAAGACTGACTCAAATTGCAAGCATATTACTTTGATGACTTATTCACTATCCTCAAATTTGAGATATGCCTTCCAGAGTGCAGATGTATCTCCAATCTTAGTTGCCACGCCAAACTAATAATATATAGGATACTTCTGTGTTTGAACTTGCATGGAGATATTAAATGAGTCCTTCTTCTTACCCAATCTAAGTCTGTTCCTTTATTCTAGTTGATCGTACAAGATAGCCATGCTTTAAAATAAGAGTTAATAAAATCGCAGTCCTCAACAGATTCACTCTCTTTATAAAATCGTAAAGCGACTATGGAATAAGCTCGTTGTAGAAGGGAAGCTCAAAATTTGAAAATCTTGAAATGGTTTTAAAAGAAGAAGGGGATCACAAATTTATCATTTTAAAATTATCCTTAACATTATAATACTGGAATTGAACTTTTCATTTACTTTTAAAATGGAATTCTTAGAGAAAGATAGTATGATTACCACTTAAAATTAATGGAAAAATTTCTTCTCATTGTTAAATTTTAATTTTTCTTGGTTTAAAATATTAAATTCAGTTTATAAAACTCTTATGTTCATTATTTTTGTATTTAATTTTATCATATTATATTTAATAAAATAATAAATGATAATTTTTTTTTAGGATCACTAATTCAAAATCGTCGCTTCTATAAAAAATATTGTAACCTTTAGAAAGTAAACTTTCTAAAATGAATAAGGCATACTGCTATGATGGCGATACAATTAGCAATTTTAATTTCTTTAATAATTCAAGCAGGCCTACAAAGTTAAAACTATAAAATTTAACGGAAGGACAAATTCAAGTATGCAGGAGTTTCAATAATTGCCAGTTATATTTACAATAAGGAAGTCCAAATCAAAATGAATTAGCCAGCAATTTATCGATTAAGAAGGAATCGCTCCAGAGGAATGGAGAAGAAAGTGTAAATAGGGAAAAATAACCTTTTAAATAATAGGAGACAACTAAAGCATGAAAGTGATATAGTTGAAAACGCTATTACTTCTTATGAATTAATAATTAAATTGGCAAGTTGTTTACAACTGTTTAATATCTAAAATGGAGAAGAAATTCTCTAAGAACATTCTCAGTTTGCATTACATAATTAATTATCTCATATCACTCGAGTGGTTTATTTCTAAAGGAAGATAAAATAAGTCATTGGTTAAAATTTACGTTTTTAAATTGGGATTGGAGAATGATTATAAAAATTTACAATGGAGATAGCTAATCATCTTTTATTAAATCTGTGCTTACTTTATCTTAATTAATCATGATGCAGAGAACAATCAAGCACACTAAGCAAACGCAGTTAATTTGAAGCAGAGTGAAATATCTCAGGCACCTGGCAAGCTCCGAATGAAGCTGATTCTAGTCCATTACCCAGGGGCACCTATCCTCACAGAAGTGGACTCATCTCTCAACGTTCGCTAACTAAAGACGCATATTCTAGAACAACTGTGGCCCAAGCAAAACTACACCAGTCCCGCAGATATATTTCCATTCTACTTCAAATCACTTTACATATCTTTTAATCAGACGTGGAACGTTTAAAGATGTTCTACAAGGGAAAGGAGTTAATTGACGATGCCTCACTCTCCATTTGTAATCTTCAGCAAACTTTCAAAAACGAAGAGGGGATCGAGGAACCGATGACGCCAGCTGTATTAGTGCAGACAGTCCTCAATAAACAAGTACTGCAATAAAAAGATTAGGAGAGGCAGGAGAAGGAGAGAGCGAAATCATATAGAAAATTAAAGTATTTCAATTTTACGAAAAAGGTAGAAGCCAAGCAAGGAAATAGAAATTCTAAATTTATAGATTACATACACTTTATATACGCAGAAAAAATAAATTCGAACTCGAGTTGCTTCTGCCTAGTTTTCTGATTTAATAAAGAAGTCAGATCTGATAAGGCACTCCTATTTCACTATTAGTTATTTGTGGAATCGTGCTACTGTACGTGTGTATAATTACTTAGTTCTATGTTTGCATTTCAATTTTAGACCTTCCTTCTTTGTTTGACGTGTCGCTTATGAAGTTATTTGATCTTGAGAGTTGAAAGATAAGTTTATAATTACAAAATGGCTTAAGAGCATCAGCAAATGAATTCGTCGTTCAACTTCTATGGGCTTTCAAGTGTAGCTCAGCAAGTTTCAGATGACTCCAATGAGGGAGACTCCAGTGAGGTAAGCACTTTTAGTTGAATGTATCTTCGTATCTAAATCTTTATGCTTGTTTGATAGGACTATGACTCGATGTTCTCAAACAATCAGAGGGATGTGATGCCTGGCTACAATCGAGCAGTGATTCTTAAACGCTACTTGCAAGACGAGACTAAATCCTTTGACTTCAAACTTCTCCTTATTTACGAGCAAATACTCGAATAGATCATCATACACTATATAGCATACGCTATACGCATATGAAATTAGTAGATAGTGGAGAGCCAGGAGAATCACAAAGTATGGGCAGAGTCAGAGACTAAGTACAGGAAGAAGGAGTCACTACTCAACCGCAGTAAGTCTGAACCTATGTTGAACACAAACTTTTGAGTATAATATTGAGATCGCTTTTAGAAATAGAAGAGATGGAGCAAGAAAACCAAGAAATGAACTAGATCAAACAAGATATCATCACTTTATTGTCTATAATGCATTTATTATTTGTTTGTAGATTTGAGGAAGCTCTTCATCACTGCTCTTGACAAGACTGTACTCTTTCCCTTAAATTAGAACCTATCTATAGTAAAACAAGAACGCCTTGCTGGAGAAGGAGAAAGAGTCAAGTTACCTAATCACTCAAGAAGATATCAACAATGTGGCGAAGAGAGACAATGCACAAGAACTGGGTAAATATCTAGACGACATAGTGAAGCGAGTGGCTCTTGAAAAGCATAAGAAAGAAGAGCAACTAAGGACCATTATGAAGAACCATGAGGATAAGAAAAACGCATTCATCAAAGAAGATATAGGACTGCTGGTAAGATTGTAGCAGTGGATTGATGCTTATAGAGGAGTGAAGGTGCAAAACTACAGAGAGAAGTTGGATGAAGGGGATCTCAAATTCAGGCAAGGGAGGGAGGATCTCACTCACACTGAAAACAAGGCCAAGATACTAGATAAACTATAGAGTCGGAGGAGAAGTACTGCTAGGAAAGCGAAAGTGTGCTGGCAAGCTAGAGGTCTAGAATGTAGAAGCTGGTGAAGGACAGATACTGGTACCTGATTAAGGCGAGGAGAATAATTCTTAAATGGACTTGCTAATGAGTGAGAAGTAGGAACTCATCAGAAAGAAGAAGCAACTCAAAGATGAATTGGTAGTGATAAATATTCTTATATATGAAAATAAATAGTTTCTCTTTTAATTGTAGTACTAGAGGATAATGAAAGGGAGGTTAAATTGATGAGTGCTGAACCTAAGAGAGCAAAGGCTAAGAAATGAGCATAATAAATCAGAAAATTACATTGTTGATTAATTTGAAATGTTTAATTCCTAATATTTATATCCCATAGCAAAGATGATACTAAGGTATGATTTTTAGATTATCATAAGCTCATAATTTATCATAAATTTGATAGCAGCTCTCATGAACTTGATAGTCTCATCGACTTTCTCTTAGAGTTTGTCTTCAATTGCTGTGCAGCCAATCACACTCAATCGCCTCTCGATTTAATCGTATGCCTCCTCAAGAGCCTTCTCCCTTTCTACATCTCTTGACTGAGCTGTCTGATAGACTTAGTTATACCACTGGTCATATTCCTCTTAGTCCAGCACCTTCTTGCATAGCACTAATTCAAATACGCATTCATAGCTGTTTATTTTGATTATTAGATAAGGATTAATTCTTTATTGTGAATGTTCTGAAGCCCTCTCTCGCATATTGGTTGGCGTATTGCATAGTCACATCTCTGTAGTTTCTTATCTGATCGTCTACTCTAGGCATTATTATAGAATCTGCTCCCTTAGTGTAAAGAACTAATTTAATCCTTTATATAAAAAAATATATGTGCAATACTTTAAACTATCTGTCCTTCACTATCTTTATAAGCTTAATAAATTATTTCTCAATCTCTGACTATGATGGACATGCGTTGTCTAGCTGAGCTGAACTCCAGGACTTGCAACAACTTGAATGTCATTTTATTTCCTTTGAAGAGTATTGTAATCAAGTTTGACTCGCTGTCTCTATGTAGAAACTCAACTTGCAATCTCTGTGCTGCATTCACCAACGCCACTTCATCAGGCGAAGAACCGTTGTACCTTCTCTGTTGCTTATCCCAAACCACAGTATAAGAAGAATATAGACACATACTCACTCACTCATACTTGAGAAACAATAAATTGAGTATGGCAAACAGCCATGTGGATGAGCACTTCTTTCAAGTAAGAGTAGTTCTCTCCTTGAGTGTGCCAGGCATTGTTAAAAGCCTCGTCCTTGAAATTGAAGTGCTTGTCTTTTTCTTGCTCCACCTCTACACTTTAAAGTCAGCTAAGTATTCAGAAGACAATCTATTAATTGCTTACTCTTTAGTTAACCATAAGAAATAGGCCCAGCGGAGAATTTCCTGAACTGCATGACGTTGCAAGTCATAGTGCCTGTCTTATCTGAGAAGACGTACTCAACTTGCCCAAGCTCTTCATTAAGATTAGAGGCTTAGACCGATGCTTAGATCCCTTGCTCCTCATCGAACATCCTCACCTCCCACTGCATGAATGCCGCTTGAAAGAATTTCACAAACTCAAGGGTCACCAACAGAGAGATCGGAATGAAGTTTCTATAAAGGTATTGTATGAGTGAGTCAATCAAATATGAAAAGAAACTGACTTACGTAAAGAAAAATTCTTTGATAATAATAGTATTACGAATTTAAAGATAAGCATCCAGGTTCCTAAAGTTACTTTCAAATAAGATATTTATCGGCTATCTTTTAATGAAAGAGATAAAGAACTGGGAGGCGTAGTTGATGGTATCTACTTCGTAACTTTGAAGAATCTAAATGTGGTCTCTGTTAACATAGAGCCAGATGGTGCCGTAGCCAGAGGCAAACAAACACAGAAATAGCTACAGAATGAACACTAAAATGATCTACTGATTTGTTCCCTTCTAGATTGAGGACATTTTGAAGCGAGAGTTTTATTGGTTTCGAAAAATCTTGGTGTCATGCCCGGTGTACACTACAACTCCTAAGACATGCTTCGTGTTTAAAATAATATACAACTTGTGGGTTTCGAATATCTTTATGTTTCTGAGGATGCATCCTCTAAGTACGAGACTGTCGGTGTTAAGAGGAATTCTCTTTCTCTCCTTCTCAAAATAGTAAGCTCCCTCAAACTTAAACAGTTTCTCGTTGCTCTCATCACATGTTATCAATTACAATTGAATATAGAACTCTATTTGTTATCTTCCCTGCAAGAT
This sequence comes from Tetmemena sp. SeJ-2015, assembly GCA_027382625.1. Classification (NCBI taxonomy): domain Eukaryota; phylum Ciliophora; class Spirotrichea; order Sporadotrichida; family Oxytrichidae; genus Tetmemena; species Tetmemena sp. SeJ-2015. The sequence continues at coordinate 14,090 of JAJKFJ010020715.1, forward strand.
CAAGTATAGATGAAGGGTTCTTAACACTAATTCTATTTGAGAGCAACTTATCTGCTTTCTTCTCTTTGAGATTAGTCTCTCCATCTAAATTTCTAGTCTCCAAGTAGCATATCCTCAGCCTGCTTGAAGTTTTGACAAGCATCAAATCTGCTGGTATCCCTTCGCCCTCTTTTACGAGTACAACATCCCCCACTTTCAAGTCTTGCCAGTTGCAAGTACTAAAGTTTAAGGTCTCGAGGTTATACCTATCTACCTTTCTCATGTTTTCCTCGTTATCAAGTTAATTAGGAAATATTTAATGAATGGTTGAAAGATAAATCAAAAGCGTGCCTCTTCCTATCCTCGTAGATATCCTTGAGCATGGTTACTACTACGATGAAAAACAGAGGCAACAGCTCCATCGGTTTACCATTAGAAATTGAGATAGGCTTTATCATTTGAAGAACTGCAATAAACAGAAAATAGATGTTCGCAAGTTAGGAAAACTATTCCATCAAGTTCTTTGGTAGAAAAGTCAGAATAGTAAACCATACTATTGATTAATTACTCTTTGTAATAAATACGATCGGGTTTATACTTGGATGTTCTGATTGTATTAGTTTTGAACTCTTAGAAGCTGTCCCTTTTATTACTTTTGCAACATCGCCTGCTCTTGCCCATGCTTTTGATTCTTGTTGTTATTAGCTGTGCTCTATGTGCGTAATTTTTAGAGTAACTTCTCTGTCCTTAGCTGCCATCTCTCTCTGATAAGTTTTCGTTCATTTGAGAAGTAGCCTCTTCACTTATAGTTATCTTGTCCTTCATGATATTTCTCCCTTCGAAAACTCTGAAAGAGCGCATCCTCTGCTCCTGCGTCAACCCAGAGTATTCATGATATGGCCTCTAGAAAATAAGATTCAATTTTAAACTGGCAACAGGAATTCTCTATTACGGATAGAGATAATGATGATGATGAAGGAGGGAGGGACTTACATATTTGCTCGGAAAGTCGTAGTGATCACTCGAGGAATAGAATGAATCTATCGAAACTGAAGTAGTCTCTCTGTTCTTGAAATCAGCATCGCCCTCTCCATGAGCATCACAAAATAATCTACACTCAATATATTTAACAGTCAATCTATCTATCTTTATATTTATAGTTGCATCATTGATACTTTAAGAGTTCAAGTCCTCTTGGAGCAGAGGGACATTTCCGTGATCTGTAAACAGCCGCTGGAGAGGACATCTCGACTGTAGTCTCTCGGAGCCTTGGAAGAGTTGGCATCCCCTTTCTGCTACGTAAAATACTGATTCTTTTTCATTTTGATTAAAGATAGAAATTAATATACAATTAATGATAGATAATAGTTCCACTTTAAAAAGTGGATAGACAAAGCAGCCCTATTTTGATCAAATTATATAGATATATTATTTGTTTATCTTACTCTATGCTATAAAGAAATAATACTCATAGGGGAAATTATCTGAATGAAGTAGCCTGACGAAATTTAATTTTATAAAAAATAATCGTTTGAATAATAGAGAAATTAAGAAATAAATTTATTGAAAATTTTCTCTAATTTATTTAAACTCTAGATCATACCTCTTAATCAGTATTTCTGAGTCTGTATTTTTCGCTTTAAGAGGGTTCATTCTCCTCTTACACTGTTTTCCTTCCTTTTGTTTATTTGCTCTTTGAGTTAATTCCCTCTCTTTTATTGTAGACTATATTAAATAAACATAAACGATCATCATTATGATAATAATTGTAGTGTTCTTGAGTGGTGTTGATAATTTTGGTGGCTGCCTCCTTGCCAATCTCTTTTCCTTTTTCAAGTATGTGGCCCACGCTTAACTTGATCTCAGCCGTCTCCAGCCACAGTAAAAAGTACTCTCCAGCAAACACAGTTACAGTAACCAGACCAGCATATAATTAATAATAATTATTGTGCATGAGTGAGCCACCAAGAGAGAGTAGTGGGTAGTCTATACGCATACCAAACAGCAGCCAAGTGCAGAATAAACATAGTTAAAGTGAAGTCTAGCACCTTATTTGCTTTTTCCACGATATAGGCTTGTGCTAGTATCACAAATAGGATGTTCACAGCGTTTGCTAACAAAGTGAGTTTATAATAAAAATATACTAAGCTTATACTTAAACACTTTGATGTTCATCTTATATTTTTAAGTGACATAGGAGTAATCGAGTTTGTAGTCAAAGACAGAGGGAGAAAATATCTGACCCAGGTGCGATCGATGGTTACTAACCACATCGAAAATCAGCATGCAGAAGGAAAGTGTGCTGTAGTAGCAAAACTACAGAGACACAATTTGCAGGACTATAGTTTTCGGATCGAAGCCCCTCTGGCCTGCAAATAACTTCCCTCCAAACCCAAATACTGATTATGCGCTAGAACTGCTTGTGGAATAAGACTGCTCGTTACCAGGCTTAGGGCCTAAAGTATAGTTAAGGAATTTCGAAATGCAGGTTAAAATAGCAAAAATATAAGAAAGCATGACTAATACTACTACTACCTTTCTACCCGTTCTTCTTCATTTTGTAAACTATAATTATCTCTGATTATTTTAACAAACCAACTTTTGTTTCCTAATTTGAAAATAATGATCTTAAATTGCAATACTATACTGTAAATGAATGTAAGGCTGTAAATTAAATAACTTAATTAATGAGGAGGGTAGTTTGAGTTGCATTGTTTAATTATAAGTGAAAGAAAATGTCTATAAACTGGCACTACTTCAAAGTCATGAACCGCAAGCCCACCATGACTATTCCTAAGGCAGCCCCCGGAGGCATGAAGGACCTCTATGAGTTCACAAACTTCAAGTCAGACTTGAGGTAGAACGCCGGCAATGGAAGAGCCTGGAGAGCTGAAGAACTAAGACTCAAGAGCCACGAAGACCTGCACAAGCTGTGGTATGTCTGCCTCAAGGAAAAGAATAAGCTTAAGAGTGATCCACATATTGAAGCATGTTATTGAATATAGCATTTTGTTTGGAGTGACTTCCTTGCATCTACTCAATTGGGGCAGGTGTTCTACGGACATGGTTCCTTGTTGAAGGTGAGACTGACCATGGCAAGACTACTGACAGTTGTGAATGAGAGGAAGAAGCTGCGCAATGAATATAGAAAGCAACTAGAAGATGAGTACATCGCCTACTAAAAAGCTGAGGAGGTGAAGGCTTACAAGGCTGAGTTGGAATCTCTGAAGGAGAAGGGAGTCAAAGTTCCTCTTACTGAAAGCGAGGTTAAGGAACTTGTCAAGGCCAAGAGAGAAAAGAGAGTTGAGGACTATCAGCAAAAGCTTGAAGAGCTCAAGGCAAGGACTGAGAAGGAGCAAGGCAGTTGTATCGCCACTCTTGACAGACGCTGATTTGAAACTAGCCGCTCAAACCCAAGTCAAGCTCACTCAGTCTGATATCTTGAACATGTATGTCAAGAACGTAGGTGCTCTACCAACTACTAATGAATGATAGATGATTAAATTATAGCTCTAGGTCTCAAGGAGAGAAGACAGGTATTTTCCAAGGTGCAAAAGGAAAGAGCCACCCACGCCAAGGAAGTATTTCTCAAGGAACTTTCAGCCATTGGAAGGAAAATGCACCAGCAGAAGGATGTTGCAAGCGATCCTAATAGCAGAATAAAGAACAAGAAGGACCCCTTAAAGTTACAGCTAGAAAAGATCTCTCTCGAAGATATCATTGGCACTCCCTCCTCTTAACTCTCCTCCAAAAGTGCTTGATTGCAGACTTGCTTGCCTGTGTTTAATTGAAGATCGATTGTAAAAGCTATTATTTAACTTCACCCCTAACTCTTAAGTTTTATCTGTCCATTTGAAAGTCCTCTTGGCAACATTCTTCTTCTTTTGAGATAAGTTTAATTGATGAGTGTGTGAGTGAGTGATATGTGATTTATAATAATTTGGGCGTAGTTTATAATATATAATTAAAATGTTGAATCTCTTCTCTTTGAGGACCAACTACTGGAAGAACGGTACCCAGTTCATTGGAAGAATCTCTGCCAGAGTCATGGGTAAGCCCTCTCGGCTACAAGTTGCTTTAGTTTCTAATTGTGCATGTAGGCGAGAACAACTACGAGTACTTCAGGATAGAAAAGAGAATCTTCTACGCAAGGTTCTACTACTGGAAGCAGACCATTCTCAATCAGTAAGTTCCATCGTATCAAGAATCTAAAGACTATAAAATCAGCTTATCAGGGATTCTATCCTGACGCAAAATCAACTACAGAACCATAAAAGCAATTTTTTTGGTTCTTGAAATACCTTTGCGCTATCTCTTAGCCAAATTAATACTAGAAGAATGAATCTAGAAATGATATTCTCTCTTATTTTCAGATGTTTATCTTATTGTTAGGATGTCCTTGGAGACTCCTGATGTGACCAATGCTTTCTCAGTGCTGGCAAAGGAAGATACCTCTCACGGATTCCCCGTGTGGAGACCTCTTGAGCGTAACTCCGATTGGGCACTCTATAACGTCAACTCAGAAGGTTGGTTCCAGGTCTGGTCTTCAATTATGGCCGTGGGTGTGGTGAGCTTCTGGTTCTATATTGCTGATTTCTACTTCGCCGTGCAATCCTCAACAATTGATGATGAGGATAACTAGAGACTCTTTACAAATATCGCATTAGATGTTTCTTTCCAGATTAATAAGACTAAAGGACGCTAAGCCAGGTCAAATTTGGGAGCGTAACTTCTGGGCACTGACCTTCCAAATTCACGGACAGCACATGTCTGCCCTACAGAGGGAGATCAAGTTCTTCGTCCATCACCCTGACGACCCAAGACTCAACGTCAAGTCCTCTTACAACGTCAAGAATCAACTCTCATTAAGATATTTTACTATGCTTAAGAATCCATTCGCACCCGATAGATACTACCAGGGATGGGGATAGATGAGAGACATGAGAATCCAGTGAGCTCCTCATTTGTCTTTCTAAGCCCTGCGCAAAGATAAGCATGCACATCCTTTATAGGAGGGTAGGTAAATTTCCTCAGCAGAAGAAAGCACCTGCCTCCTTTTATTTAAATAAGCTTTTTCATAAAGTACATTATTGGTATCCTCTCTCTATATTCTATTATGATGATATTAGTTTTAAACTTAGTCACTTATAAATTAAGTTAAGTCACACAGAAACTATCTACAAGTTATTTTAAGTCTGCCTCAGAAATATAAGTCCTTAGCTTCCTTCCTGTCTTCAGCTTAAATTATGAACATGAATTTGGACATACAATAATACTTTTTTTAGCTTTCTCGAGCAAATGCAAGATGATGATAATGAGTCCGAGGATAAGGAGAAACACTGCATCAACTAGAATAATCAAGATGATCTTTTCATTTGGCTTCACTAGTATGTCTAGTCCCCAAGTATCAGTTGGCTAGGCAGTTTCTTTGTCCACTTAGTTAAGCAGAATGAAAAGCACACTCTTAGGGATGATAGGAGTCCATCTCTTTATAGCTCTAGTTCCATTTGTTGGGACCACTACCGTAAACTGCTCTATGAAATTATTGCTTCTCCCTATTCCTATCTAAGCGAATGGCATTTGCAGAGACTGATAGGCGGATTAGCCGCTCAATCCAGTCATGGCTATAAATTTCTAATCATCCAGGTCTGTCAACACGCATCTGAAAGAAGCTGAGTAATTTATTACAATGATAAAATAGCTTAAGAGTATAAAGTGTTTCCGATGCTTTCGTCTGAGATAACTCTTGACTTTAGGAAGAAGGCGTCCTTGGCAAAGTTATTGTAAATCGCGAAGATCTCTGCTTGAGGCCCATTCACAATCAGAATATCCATCATGCTGTTTTCATTCAGATCAAAGAAAGCTGCTCCTCTCACCTTATCATAAGTGTCAAGCAGTTCTTGATACTGATTGTACTGAAGATTATACACTCTTCTCTTTGCCTTTTAAGCCTTCTATGTACACATCGAATCGCAGGGTTAGTTCACAGGATATGTGGCTTAAAAATACCTACATTAAAACTTTAATTTAGGCTTTGTAGTTCCATTTATGTATTTGATTGTGAAGAGAATATCTGGGAATCCATCTGATGTGACATCACCAATATAAATTCTTCCTGGCATTTGCTGCTCATCCTCGCTGAATAAATCACTCGCATTAGAGTCTGCAGATATAAGCTACTTCACTACGTATTTCTCGTCCGTTTAAGTGAAAGTCTAGTAAATGTCTTTGACCTTATTTACAGGACGGTTAACATCTGAGCAGATCTGTTTGAAGTTTTAATTAAGAGATGTCTGGCCTGGAGTGTTTGAAGTTGGAGTTTAGCTGGCGAGCTTATTGTAGAAAATATGAAGACTGAGATCGTTTCTAGTCACGAAGAGCATGTCAACCATAGCATCACGATCAACATCTGAGAAGTGGAATAGGTTCCCTGACAAGGATGGAACCTCTTCTCTTAAGACTAGGCAGTAATCATTAAGACCACGAAGTGAGCTCTCCTCAGAGGGATTTAAGAACCGTCAGCTGAAGAATTTTCACTAGTTGCTGCTTCTTCTAAAGTTATATCCTCTGTTGCCTCTTTCACTCTTCTCAAATAGATTTCATAGTAAGTCTTTCCACTTACTTAGTCAGTTGTGGTGATGAAAAGATCACTCAAGCAGTCGCCATCAAAGTCTATCAAAGAAGTGGAATGTGGAACACTCAGTTTCCTCTTTCCAGTTTTCCTTACTAGACACCCCTCTGTCTCATCGTCACTAGCATACTATGATCAAAATCTGTGACGGTAAACTCTAGAGGGTTTCTCTTCTAGAAAGCCACTTTGAGATCATGACTTGTGTCAGTGTATATGATGTCTTCGAGATAGTCACCGTTAAGATCTGCGATGAATGCTTACGAGCCAGGTTCTATACCTAGTCTTACTGGAGTCTCCTCGAACTCCAAATACTTGCCATACTTGTCAAAGATCTTGATGACTGTGTTCTTACCACTACCACTTTGAGTAATCGTCTAGCAGGTAATGAAAAGTCTTATTCTATCAACTGATCTTTTAAAAAGCGGAAACTAAAATATTTCACTTTTGAATATCTTCCAGCAAATATGTTAGTTATCTTAGAGCAGTCACTAGGTTTGAAGCTCTTTTGATAAACGAACATCTTCTTGAGTGGCTCGTATAGGTGAACCGTAAATAGAGTCTTTGCTTCGTTGACTGTGACTATGTCTGTATAGCGATCGTTGTTCAGATCTGCAAAAGCCATCAAGTGATTGCCAACATCGCCCTCTGGTGCCCTCAATCCAACATCAACTTCATAAGACCTAAAATACAAAGTTATAGTGATAAAGTAGCTACCTTCATCCGGCTCCTCCCAGAAGAGTTCCTTATTGAAACTATCTAAGCCTCATAATAGGCTTTACTTATTCTTATTAAAGGAAACTGACTACTGAGTCTTGGCATTGCAGCCTAAGCTTTAAAAGTAGACATGCACATCAATAAGGCAAGAATTGCTGGCCATTAGATAGGAATAACTTGCTGAGATCCAGCACCTTAGATTAATTTGAACTCTTCTTGAGTTAGTAGTGACTGCCTCCTTCCATTGTAAAATTATATTTTTTCTTAATTTTAAATTCAAAGAATATACTTCAAGAGAAAATTCTACTCTTTCTTATTTGAAATAAGGATTGAGAGCTGCAGGAATCAAGGTGTGGGTTTTGACTGGTGACAAAGTGGAGACAGCTATCAACATCGGTCAGTCTTCAGGACTTCTGGATTTGAAAAAGATGAAGATTTTTCAAATGACTGAAGGTAACTTTGAAGACAACTTCCTCTGAGTTCTTATTGAGTGAATTGTAAACTAGAGGAGTAGATCTAAGCTTATGAGAGACTGGAATCCAGTAAAAAGAACAAGACAAGTGGATAGGATTAGCAACTTGTTCGCAACTCTCAGATAAACTATACTCATCAGTAGTCCTAGAGAGACTCTGAAACGAGCTAGGGCACTTCAAGTAGAGATTAAAGTTAGTAATTAATTGTATGCTAATTTGAAGATGATGAGGATGCGATGGGGTTTGAAGAGAAGGGCAGAGAAGAGGATGATGAGTTTGAGATGGATAGGAAACGCTCTAAGTTATTGAACTAGACGCAAAACTCTAGTAAGTACCTGTTCAAGGGCTTCTCTCGGCAAAATGAAGATGCCTGGGAGGTCAATACCCGACCAAGCAAGTTGGGCCGCCCTAATAAAGTTAAGAAGCTCGCTCTTGTAAAGTCTAATCAATGGGCCTTCATAAATAGCAAAGAAGAAGGAAGATAGAAGTTGCTTGAGGTAGTTGACAAGATAAGTTATTAGGAAACAACTGGACTATAATCAGAGATAGTCCAAATGATCAGAAAGAGAAATTAGAATATTAATTTAGAAATCGAGTGATGGTGCGAACGATGTGAATATGATCACTACAGCCCATGTAGGTGTTGGCATAGCAGGTAGGCCTCAATAAAAATTATTACATTTAAAAAAACATATTTGAATTTAGATTGATTGATTATGTATTAAAACTTCCGCTGCCTGACTAAACTAGAGGAGAATTATTTTGACTGTTCTCCTCATGATAGCTCTTGTAATAAACGGTGAGGCCTTGGCCTTCATAAACACATGCATAAATAAATCACTTAAACATCAGAATGTTTAACATAGACAATATAAGTGTGGTTTTAGCTTGCAGAGTTACCCCTAAATAAAAATCAGAGATAAATTAGTCAGAAAGAAGTTTCCAACCAAAGTAACTCTATCAATCGGTGATGTACTGATAATATAATATAGGCATAGCAGGATTAGAGGGGCAATAGGCTGCAAGGTGTGCTGATTTTGTGATTGGTTAGTTCAGATTCTTGAAGCCACTATTATTCATCCATGGAAGAGAAGCCTACAGAAGGAACTCTTATCTAGTTTGCTACAATTTCTACAAGAATGCAGTCTTCGTGCTAGCTATCTTCTGGTATGGAGCTTTATCTGCCTTCAGTGGACAAACTATTTACGAGTCCTTCATCTACTAACTGTTCAACATCGTCTTCACATCAGTGCCTATAATCTATTTGAAACATTCTTTTGATTTAAATGAAACGTGATAACATTTAAACTATTGAATGTACTACTCTGTCTTCATCTTTTAACACGGGAAGGAGTACTACTTGGAGCATCCTGAAACATATGTGCTAGGTTTGCAGCATCGCTGTTTCGGTACTTTGATCTTCTGGCAGTGGATTCTTTATGGTGCTTTCTAAGGTTTCATGATCTTAGCAATAGCTTACTTCCACACTTGGGAAAAGGTCACTGACCCTGAAGGATATATTTTCCCACTTCAAAATGAATTAGTCGCGAAATGAAAGTTATGAATTCAATATATGTTTAAGTCGGCACTGGGATGTATGATGTTTGGACCTATGGAGTACTGGTGTATTTCTTGGTGGTGATAGTTGTGAACTTGAGAATAATCTTCTCCTACCACATCTATACGAAGTTCGGAGAGGCGCTGATATTCTTAAGCATATTTCTGTTTTACCTGACTGTGCTCGTCTACTCCTATATAACTTCCTTCTAAAACGATGTCTACAAGCTTCTTAAAAATGTGAGTGATTGCATTACTCATTTGAATAATGTTCTGTCTATATTCGTTGACTTGAACGTGCTGTTCAAAGTGCTATTTTCGATCTTCGCTTTTCCAGTGATTGATCAAATAGCTGGTCTAACCATTGGCTTGATCAGAGATAACAACCGCCCTGAATATATGGGTTTGGAGGAGTTCAGCAACTAACTACTATAGTAAATGTATATCTATATGCATTTTGAATTAAAGCAACCTAAGTGACCCCTATCTTACAAGGAGGCAGTTCAGGAGGAGTTCAATCTTCAGCCATAATAAAGATAGCCGCACCAACTCATTTACTGACAGCACTCCACTTGGACCCAAGAGAAGTAGAGGAACTAAGAACACCAATAAAGTTCAGTTCAGCAACTCTCATGACATTAGAACTAACCCTTAGGATGAGGATGAGGAAAGGGATGGGAGAGAGAGGCCTGACAGCAGAGAGTTATCAGGGATGGATGACTGGAGGAAAGGAAGAGACTTTGCTTAGGAGAGCCACACTTCTAAAGCTCAAAGGCATGGGCAAAGTGAAGATTACAGTAGCACCCTTCAACTTAAAAACGTTTTAGGGTTGGGGAAGGCTGCTCCTCCAAAGAATCCCCAGATGATGGAAGTTGAGAATAGAGAGATCTAAGAGTAGCTCATTCAATAAGTGGTTACTCCAATCTAAGTAGTGCATTAGAATAACTTCTACGAAGCTTAAGAAGAAGAGGAGAGAAAGAGGCTGCAAAGGAGAGAAGGCAAGTTTTAAAAGAAGGAGAATGTAAACACAAGATATCAAAGATAGGAGGAATACTCCTCTATTGCTGAGAATATATACCTATAGATATATCATTGTATTCATGAATGAGTAGAGAGATCTTCAACCTTAGAGAGCCAATACAATAATCAACGCAAGTGAGATCTCGAACGCTCAAAATCTGGAATTCTACAATGAGAATTTCTAAAGCTAACAATAAGCTCTATATCAGAGAAACCAACACCATAAAACAGTGAGCTCTAAGATTAAGGTGGAGGAAACTCTCACCTAGTCAAACTTAGCTCCACCTTCAGATATGGAATAGTCCTCTTTTGCTCAAGTACAGAGCGATTTAGTATTGTAAATAACCCGATCAGAAAGGAACAAGAAAGGCGGAGGTAGAAGGAGGCTATTCTTATGGACTTGGAAGAAGACTAACTGTAAAACTAACAGTCAGCAAGAAATTCACTCCTGGGCCAAGATTTTAATAGAAGGAGGGGTAGTGATTTGAATAATTGTTATTTTTATTCATTGTAAAAAATGATTCTAGTAGAGATTGAGTTATCAAACACTAAGAATAGAAGTAGTATGTAGAAAGATAGATGAATTCTTTAATATCAATAAATATTTTAATAACTTACTTCGAATGCAATGATTCTATACAGTAATCTGATTTAAGGCGATAAAGTGAGAACTATAGTTAGCCTTTATAATCTAAAGTTAAATTTTAAGTTCCAACTTCAACTTTGTTCTTTTGAGAATTCAATTTGGAATGAGCAACAACAAGAAGTCTTCAACTGCATCTTCTTTGAGAAAGGATGCACTCAACTCTGACTCACAAGTCAGCAACCTAAGTGCTGTCACTGATTCGCTTGAGAGCTCTCAGAACAAGAAGCAAACAGGCAGCAGCCTTTCTGCCAGTCTCCAAGAGATAGAGGGTGGAAACTTTGCGACTCCTGAGAACCAGTCTACCAGAAAGAGGGAAAGAGCAGAGCTCCAAGGCTAGCACTCAAGCGGAGGAGGGTGGAAGCTCTTCTCAACAGACGAGAGCTCAACTTGCGAAGATGAAACAACAACAGCAACAGACTGAGGGTGATGGAGACCAGCCTTAGTTCTTTTCTGATCAGTCACAGGTGGAGGGCCAAACTCAGATCACAGCTTTTTTCGGCGGGGGCCAAGCCAAGCAGAACCCCAACAAGATATAGTGAATAACCTGTTAACATTTTGAAATGAATTAAGAAGCAGTACCTGATGAAGCACAAGCGCCATCCCAAGTCCTTGCTGAAGGAAGGCGTCTCTGATTTGCGACTAGTGCCGATACCTGAGTCTATCTTTTCGATCATCATGCCGTGGCGACAGGAGCAGGACGACGAGGAACGCAAGAAGCAAAAGAAGACTGAGGTCAAGGCTAACTAACTCAAGCAGGCTTCACTTCAAGCCTGGGTCAAGACTAAGCCAGTGCCTGCCAAGGACAAGCAAGCCACACCTGTGGGCGTTTCTCGCGAGGAGCTGAAGTACCAAGAGCAGAAGTTTGGTAATGAGGAAGACGACGAGGACATGGGGAGAGTGAGCAAGGTCATCAAGGTGAAGGAGGTTTAGAGTGTGAGGTTGCAGGACTATGTGGACAAGGATGCGCATTTGCAAGCCATCCTTATCAACCCCAAGTGGAAGATAGACCGCTCTTACTCTCATCTGTACTCAACTTCGCAAGACTCAACCAAGTCTGGGGCTACTCAGGAAGAGACCAAGCGTCAAGAGGCTGGAGACTCCAAGATGAAGGGCGGTGACGAGAGTGACAGCAGCGATAGCGAAGCTGAGACCAACCCCAAAGCCAAAAAGAACTCTGCTAAGAAGCAAGTAAGTAGACATACTTTAACAATAAAGCAATTAAGTTTGAGTTCTTTTAAAGTATATTGCTCTTCATTTTACATAATTTCGTGTAGGATCGACCTCGTGCAGCTTTTGAGGGAATAACTATGGAGGAGTTTTCGAAGTTGGTGTTCCCCAAGCAGCTGATAGAGGACGGCATTCTGTTCATCTGGGTGGAGAAGGAGTACATCATGGACGTGTGCAAGTTCCTGGAGGACCAGAACTTCTTCTACATCGAGAACATGTGCTGGATCATGCTCGACCAAACCATGAAGGAGGGTAAGTCATACTTGCATCTGAGATGTTAAAATTCCATCTTAGTCATATTCTTTCTCTTCTTATGAGGAGAAATGGGGATATCTTTGAATTATGATTAACCATTTGTGTTTAGAGGTTGAGAAGACGAGACTCCAAGATGCGACGCCTGCTTTTGTGCGGGATGACTACACCTTCTTCAAGAAGTCGAAGAAGACCCTGCTGATGTTCCGCCGCCTCAGCACCGACCCCTCTCACAAGCTGGAACTCAGACACCAGAGAACTGGAGATGTAGTCTTCGACTGGAAGAGTAAGTCCAAAGTTTATTAATAAATTCTGATTGCTGTTTAGACCAGATCAACCCTCACGCCAAGCCGCAGTACTACACCTACAAGCTCATCGAGACTCTCCTCCCCAAGGCTATGGTCGATCTCAAGAAGCAGCCTCACCTCCGCATGATTGAGTTGTAAGTTTCTGCCCCTAAAAATATGCACTATAATTTCAAGTTAAAGTAAAAGAGAAACTTATAAGACTATAGATTATTCTACTGTTTTAAAGAGAAGTGTTAATTGTATAAATATAATGTGCTGTTATAATAGTGATATAATTTATTATAGGTGGGCAGAGGACGACACCCCACGCAAGGGTTGGATCAAGTTCATCGGCCTCAATCAATGAAGTTGTACTTTGCGATGACGTCCAGACTCCTCCGGTACTCCTTCAAGTCCTCCATGAACTTCGGGATTATCACATTCACCCAAACTATTTATCTTTTAATGTTATAGTATCTGATTGCATTTTGAATTGTCGAGCTGCGCCTTCCTATAAATTAATATTTCAAGATTTGTGTTTTTAACTGAGTGAGTTTGATATCACTTTGAAGCTTAATTTTTGAATAAAACTAAACTAAAATCTAACTCTAACTTACATTTAATTTAACCACTTACCTAATAAACTTGGGCGCTTAAGATCTTCGATGTTAAGTTTGCCAGCATAGAGTAGCTTGAAGTTAATGTCTCGTCTGTTCTTAAGGATCTTAATAGCTCCCTCCAGATACACCTAGTCTTTGTAAAGTCCTCCAGGCTGGGAGGTGTCAGACAATCCTCGCTTTACTCTGAGCACATACTTCCACCTCTTCTTGGGATTATCAACATACTTGGCTAAGTCGTTAAACAGTTCTGAAAATGACATCTCAGAGGCCTTGAAACAGGCGTAGTAGTTCAGAGCAGGCTTAAACAAGTAAAATAACTTGATATCTAAATTAATTTTGAGTATGGTCGCTTGTCCTTATCCTTGGACTGCTCGAGCATCATGTGGATACAGCCCATTCCCTCCTCAATTGCGATGCAGCTCTTGAGTCCATACTTCTTTCTTTTGCCATGCCACACTTACTGAGTCTCATTTAGTCGTCGCAAGAAGTGAGTGCCTATCTCATGATGAAGCACACCCATGATACGGCCTTCTCTGTACTCCACTGGAGTTTAGATGTTAATCTTTATCTTTGAAGGAGTAGTTATCATACGTTACACTTGTGGGAGCAACTATCTTGTCTTAAGAATTATATATAGATTAGCAAATAACTAGTCACTGAAGTTTATGACAGCTACTTCTAGCACATTCAATTCTTCCAAGTACTTTTTGAAGATTTCCTCCGTTTCTGGCTAGTCATTTATCACTCTGCCCTCACTCAGTAAGTAGTTGCTCTCTGATCCATACTCTTGCAAGAATGCATCCATTATCTTCTGAGCAAATGGAAGTAAATCACTTCTGGGTTTCTTGAATTGGTTGATGAATTTACTGGCCACTTAAGGGTTATCGTACTCGAATTGAGGGTTTATAGTGAAATTGGAAGCGAAGAACTTTTCCTCTTCGTCCCTTGCATTTCGTGGCATGGAGGCTAGTATCCTAATGCTTGTCTTCTTTTTCTTTGGGAGTTGCTCTCCTAACCCAGTTTCCCCTCCTCATTCAAAGAATCAAATATTTTATTTCTAAAAAAAGTGTAATTCAAAATATTATCACCTCCTTCTTGCTTTGAACTCTTGTCTCCGGTTCCACTAGTCAGCCCACTACTTGGGTTATAATATCCTCCTCCATCTCTGGCGTTGTTCTTATTGGTCTCTCCTGCAAAGTACTCCTCATCTTCCTCCTCAAAAGCGCTCTCCTCACTCACTTCACTTAAATTGTCTGCCACTCCAGCCAGCTCTCTTTCCTTTATATCCTTGTTTATGCTAATTTTAAGATGATGATTCAATTAAGAATGCTTGCCACTCCCAAGATATTCTCACCACCAAAGCTAAGCATGTCTTTTTGGAAATCGGATTCACTGGCTGAGAGATCACTCTCCAGGTCACCTCTATTACTTGAGTTGTCGTACTACGATTGATTCACTCCTGGAAAGATCATTCAATAATAAAAGAGATAAGTAGTATTAGAGATGTAATCTTGATAAATTTAATATAAATATACTTATATTTATGATTGCTCCAAGATGTTTTGCAATAGGAGTACTACTTCCTCCAATAATTTAAGCTCCCAGTACAACACTAAGCTAAGGATTCCCCTTGCCAATAGGCTAAGCAAGGGTCTAATTTTACACCTAAGAGGAATTAGAGTTGGTCTCCAGTTTATCAATAGCATTAACTTAACACAACTATAAAGACATTTAAGTAGTCAATATTTGGGGCTATGCCATTCGATTAAACTGACTATCTTGTTTAGCTCAGTACTCCAAGATCTCTGCGCTTAATTTGACGCTCACTACCTCTTCTAAAGTTAGTACTGGCACTACCACTCTTCACAGCTCTTAAGGGTAATCCGCTTCCTTAGCTAACTTGCCCTCCATACCCTTGCTAAATTCTTCCTTGTATAAGTTAGGATGAGCTTATATTAGCTGCATTGCTTGTAGCTTGACTTGTAGAAGTACTCTTAAGATACAAGATTTGCAGTTGTTGTGCTAGTAGTGTTCTAGCTCTCAAAGTTTGTTATCTCCTCAAAGAGTTTTTCTCTGCTCAAAGATCTTGCCTGGAGTCTACCCTTCTTCAAATTCAAAGTCTTAGCATGATTAAAAGAACATCTCTTATATATGATTGGTGATAGGTGTTGTGAACTGATTTTGATACTGAGCTTGATTTTGAATTGAAGGCTATTCTATCTCATTTTGGTTGTTGGCCTGTGCTTCTAGTGTAGATTTTTGGGCTGATTGTATCATTTGTTGTTGCTACTGATTAGTGTTTCTATTCGAATACTAGCCTGAATTTTGCCATTTAAATCTGGGAGTTATGTTCTCATAAGGAAAACAAGAAGAACAAATTCAATTAAAATGCATGTTGGGCTATGTTGCTTGACAACTCCTACGCTTTCCTGAGTTCTCGATGCTTCTTGGATGAGCTGCCTAAATTCTTATGCTAAGATAACTATTGCTGCTAATTCTAAGAGCTCATGGAGCTGATGTTGATGAGGTTAGTTTTAGGTAGTTGAGCTCCTCCTTGGTAAATTTTGAGATCTGCTTATGCAGAATTCATAATCTATGAGTTGACGAGTTGCTTTCTTATCTAGCTTGTCTCTGCTCCTCCTCCATGAAATGAGTCTCTGGCTTATGGTAAAATGCTATGTGACTGTAATAGACTCACTAACTTTTATTGATTCTAGTTACTTATGCTCGCTCTAGTTTCGATACGCTTAAATAAAAATAAAGAAAGAAAGACATGTATATTTTATGCTTGACTGTTGTATTTACTTTGAAGGAATATCCTAGTTTTAAATTTTAACTCCGCTTGTGTTAGAGTTGTTGGCAAGTTAAGATTATGATATTTGCTCTTAGGTTAAACTCTGAGGAACTAACTCACCAATAACAGAACCATTAACGATTTGATTTCGAGCAGTAGGAGATAAATCTTCAACAAAAGCAGTTTAATTTACCGACTTCTTACTTTAATTCAACAACTGAACTTGCTAGTTCTGCATCGTGCCATACCCAATTTAAATACAATAAGTAAATATGTCAAAGGAAGTTAATAAATTTGAGTAGAAATGAGTAGCTAGGGCTAGTTAAGATTGGTTTAATTTTAGGAAAAGTTGTCTTGATGATAAGCATATCCATTAATTTACTAATAAACTCGATAGAAAATTAATCTGCTAATAAGTATAATAAGCTTGTTTACTATGGTTGAATTTGTTAAGTGTAGCTGTTAAAGTTAACTAATTAGGAAGTTGTTTACCCTCCTGTAAGTAGATTAATTCCATTTGAATAGCCACTGTTGCTCGACTTACTTGCATGAAAAGAGCTAGTCTTTTGGGCCTAAGTGTGAAGGTTCTTTGTTCTTTGATTCATCGTGTTATTCATACCTGCTGATATATTTAAGCATAAGCAAAGTACTCTTCATTTTTAAGGAACTGATTGATTGTTGTTGCTATTCTGAATCTTCTGTTGCATCTATTGCTGTTCAATTAATAGCTAGGTCTGTTGATAGTTTGAGCTGGTGATAGCAAGAGAGTGGGCTCCTGAATGAGCTTAGCTATAATTCTAGTTAACATTTATCAAAGGAGCAGTACTCATTACTGTTCCATGAAGCTATGATGTCTATCGCTTGTATAGCACATTGTTCTATTGCTTGTTGCCACTGTTCTAAAATCAACGATTATTTGGCTATGGAACTGGATTCTTGAGCACTTAAGTCTTTCCATTATAAGAATCAATCAATGAATTTTAAAGCTTGGTTCATTAAAGCTCATCGACTGTGTTTAAATGATAGCATTCTAAAGTCCGTTAACAAGACCCTGTGGAGCACTAAAGTTAACACTTCCTCCTAAATTCAGCGATCCGTTCATGTTCTAATAAGCTACTTACTCTTGAGCTTGCATCATCTCTCGTTGAGGATCAAAGAAGCCAGGCTGACTTATGAGAGTAGCCAAGTTTTGATTGTCATAATTTTAAAATTGGAGAGCACTTTTATTGACTTGGCAGTTTGGGTTGTTGGTAGTTTGAATTTATAAGTTTTGTCCTGTTGTAAGGTTTTAGTTCTAAGTTTGTTACTTTCCCTAACTCAGTTAACTCGCATTTTAAGATAAAGTTTGATGAAAAAATAACATGAATATGACTATGTTAATGATGAATTAGATTTCAAATTTTATATTGTGATGCTACATTTGCTATGGATGGCTGTTGATCATAACATACTGAGCGAAGCCAGATGGCTACACAGCATTTTACTACGCTGCTGCCAGGTTTGCAATATTTTTCATTAGCAAATTTATATATTTTAATTCAGGGAGTCCCCTCAATCATTTCAAAGCCTCTGTTCTCAATCAGGCTTTAAGATTTTAAGTATACTCAGTTAATAATTAATGAAGTTTATAATTATGAGCAAAGTATTTGATGTGTGTATTCTTTAAACTCCTATTATATGATAATTATTTGACAATTATATAATAAAGTATAATTTAAATTTCATGGAGAAGAGCCACGGGTAAGTCCTCAATTCACTCACATTTACTAAACTCCTGCTTTAGAGGGATGCAAGAGGAAGAGAAAAAGTCAGGGGCAGCAGCATCGCAACCAAAAAAGTAAGACTTTCCTGCGAGTGACTTAAAATTGATAGAGGGAGTGAAAAATGGGAGCCCTTAAATTTCGAAAATGCGGCTGACTTTACCACGAAAAATATTACTAAGAGGTGGGAGGAGCAGAGAGACGCCTGGCTATCTGTAAGTTATTCATGCTTCCTAACCTGTCTGTTTTAATAAATTCTCATTTTTAGATAGATTGGCGCTGGATCCAAGCAAACTGAACCTGATGTGCGAGGAGGTTTGAAGAGCAAGGCAGTGCCGTTGGAATAGTTTGATTCAGAGAGGAGAATGCTCAAAAAGACTATGAAAGCAGTTTAAGGCCCCTACCCCAGGTTTGGATGCTACTACCCACTTGAAGAGATCATTGACTCTGCAATCATTTAGTTTCATTGGCTATATAGACTTGTACATGGAGATTTGGTACGACAGTGACTCAGACAGCGACGACGAATGAAGTGCAAAGATAACAGCTGCCCTGAAGGAATAGCACATGCGAGGAGAATTGCCCCAGAGAACTACAATTGAAGGCAACGCAGACCCAGAATTGAATGCCCGTGAGATTAAGCAAATGCTCTAAAATAATTTAATTCGCTTCAATTGTAAATGATGAGCTAAATGAAAAAGAAGAACAGAATTTGTGCGTTGGTTTGACTAGAATTGCATAAGCAACTTAATTCATAAGCCTATTTAAACCTTAAGTTATCTTTTCCCCCCATGTGTTCAAACTATATACTCTGAAGTCTTTTATCTTATACATAAGAAGGTTATAAGGACAGTGTCTTATAGCTATCTGTACTTTTTCTTCTACTATTTCTGTGACTATTAGTAGTTTTTCTAATTATTTAATCGTCTAATAAAATGGAAATTATAATTTGATTAAAAGAGGGAAACAGAAACACTAAACAACATAATAATGATCAACCTATTCAAAAAGAAGAACCAGAGGACCGAGGAAGAGGAAAAGCTCAAACAAGAGCAAGAGGCTCAGGCTCAATAAGACTATTAATTTAACAATCCTTACTTTAACTTACTCAAGATGGTCAGGCACCTGCAACCGCAGTAAGAGTCAAGAAATCCCCCGGAGAGCTCAGACTTAAGAAGGAGGTAGGAGAGTTGGACTTACCCAGACACGCAGAAATCAACTTCCCTGATCAAAATAACATCATGAAGTAGTTTTCCAAACGATTTAACCTTATATTTTTGAGATGAAGCTCGAGTTGTTCGTGAACTTGTAAGATGAGCAGAGTTCCCTTTGGTCAGGCGGCAAGTACAAATTCACCATCAACGTTTCAAATGGGTATCCTCACGAGGCTCCAAAGTGCCACTGCGAGACTCCAATCTATCACCCTAACATCGATCTGCAGGGAAATGTCTGCCTCAATATCTTGAGAGCCGATTGGAAGCCAGTGCTGGGAATAAACACAGTCATCCTAGGGCTGGTGTTTCTTTTCATCGAGCCTAACCCTAATGATCCACTCAACAAGGAAGCAGCTGAACTCATGAGAAACAACCCAGCTTCATTTGCACAAAAGGTAAAGACTTCTCTGAGAGGAGGAAACATCTTTATTACACAGTCTTAAATTTGATTGCTTTTCCATATTAGAGATAGGATATAAGTTTGATGATTTAATAAATACATCGATGGAGTAGCTTTCCCTAAGTTAGTGTGATGAAAATCGCAGCAACAGCAGAGTGTCTTATTAGAACAAGCGATAGCAGAAAGTTTAAACTATGCTTATTAATCCTATTCATTGTAATTTGGCAGCTAACGAAGCACAGGTGTGAAAAGAAGAACTTTAGTTCCTTATAGATTAAGTTTGTAATTATGCATTTTTGGTCAATTTATGTCTCTCATATGTCTTTCTCTCTCTGACGATTTCTTTCTTTGATTTTCAATACTGAAAATTCACTTATTTTTCATTTCATCATACTGCAAAGAAATTACCCTCTACCTCCACGGACATTAAGAATAGATATTAAGCTCGCTCAATGGATTTTTATCATTGTCTGTAAAAAAATGAATAAGTATGGTTTTTATATAGTTGGCAATCTGTCAATTTTCTGATAACCCCCTATATATTGCAGATGACTGCGCTGTCCCTCCCTCCTTAGACTTTTTCTTTAAATAACTGATGTGCTTAATAAATTCTTAAGGATGATTCTCGAATTTATAATCAAGCTTCCAAGTATCTTAATCAATAATTAGAAAATTATTGCCCAATTTAATAATATAAAATTCATGATACAGCTCTCATACTTCATTTTTTGCTAGTGATATTAAATCAAATTAACTCCTTGTATTAAGATGAACAGGTAAATCGAAGAGGAATAGCTGCATCATACCCAACAATGCATAAACTAACTCCAGAAACAAGAACCCCACCACTAATTAAAAGTCGAGGTCCCGATAAACGACAGCAGAGCGAGCAGAATTGATCAGGACTACTCTATTACTCTTTAGGAAGAGTAATCACCTTCCCCCACACTTAAGCTGTTCATGCCTGCAAAAGCTAGTACAGGTTTATTAATACGATATTGTATAGATTCTATATTGTATGTAAGGTGAGGCGGCCCAAATGAAGTCTGTCCAAATATTGAAAACAGATAGTTTCTCAACCTAAGATTTGTCGAATATGGATCAATCAAACTCAAACCTTGACAGTAAATCAGACAAGGCTAAGCTCACTCACTTTAATAGCTTCACTCTTCAAAGCAATCGCAAGCAGTCAATCATGACTGAGTGTCAGAATATTTAGGAGGGGGATAGCAATGCAATATAGCAAGACGAATCATCTTAACCCGGGAGGAACTTCTTTCTTTATTATCTTTTTCTTCATTTAACCTAGGCCACAATTCGAAATTGGGGCAGCTTCATTTTTAGAAGCGTACTCATCACACACAACTCGATGTAACTCAAGGACTCTCACCCGAGCGCTCAAATGACAACATGGATGAGGGTTCTGTAAACAGCAACCATCTCTAAAGTGAAGGAAACAACAGACCCTAATAAACTAGCAACGAGGATGATCATTTCCTTGTTTCAGGTTTTGGCAGAAGCTTTAAGATAAAAAAATCTAGTCAAAATATAAAATTTTCATTTCAAAGCTAGTCCCATGTTGCAAACATCCACTCTATCAGTGAAGCTTCGAGCCCATCTTAATTTTTAATTTAATGAAGCCCGCTTAAAAAAGGTGATTCAACTTTCAGTAACAGAACGAAAGACTTTCGTCTAAATCTTAAAGGTAAGTCATAAATCTATTGCTCACACTCTTTTTAAACATCTCTAACCAGCAACACACCTCTACAAAAACATTTTATCCAGCTTTAAGCATTTTCCCTAAAAAGTGCTTGGTTTTGGAAAAAATAAGCATCTCAAAATCATTTGTAGATTAGCTGACTGAGAATTATAATAATATTGTCAGTTATTTTCCTATAATATTATAAATCCACATCGACCCCTGCAAATCTACTATGAAGCATTTGTTTAAATTTAATCTTCTTGCTTTTTAGGATCTTTGAAACTGGGTCTGGATCGATCACGCTTCCCGTCGAACACTTCGTTCAGCTCTAGTGTAGTGAACCTTGACACGCTGAATGCAGACGAAATAAAGTAGATGGAAGTAGATAGTAGAGATTAGTTCGAGCAGAAATACATTCACTCCTTAAAGATACAAATAATTTGGTTATGAAAATAAGTTTATAAAATTTTAGTGTTTGATTGAAGGGAAATTTATCGGAGAGGTAAGTCTGGCTACTCGCCATCATAAATCATGGCTCAAGAGTTCATCTGTAAATCTTCAACTCTGAATAACATAAGTCATCATCCTCTAAGCATTAAAACATAATTCATATTTTAATGAAGCTATGCACACAACTAACCTAGTCTTTTTAAAAAATAATGAATGCGATCTCATTCATTATTTAAAAGTCATTATCATTAACACTTAATCAAGAGGCATTAACTTAATCAGCAAAGGAAAAATAAGCTTCCTTAATCTCAAAAAGATATAAATTCTCTTTGACTACATTCAAATTAAAATAGTTTTGAGAGAGAAGATGTTAATTTTTATTACACTTTTTCCTGAGATGTGCCAAAAATAATTTATAAAACAAATGCCACCCAAATATTTAATGAGTAACTTTTTTCTAATACACTACTATCTTCCCATTCACTAATCAAACCCTATTTTTAGTCCTCTCTTATATGGTAAATATGAATTGAGTTTAGTTGCTCTATTTCACAACTCAAATCCTATTGTTACAACAAAAAGAGAGGCTTATTTTATTGCTTCACTTCTTAAAACAGAGAAAAGGAGTTTGATAGACTTCTCACTTTCTCAGTCCCTATATTTATTATTGATAGCCCCCCTTGAATCTAACTTTTTTAAATTAGGGATGTTCAGCTGTTGTTAAAGACTAAAAATATATTTTAACTTGGAGGTTTTTATTAAGAGTGCAAGAATCGTGAGACTGGTTAAAAGTTTGCACAATATTTTTGTAAAAGTATAATGACTTAGAAAAGTTTGCAGTCAAAATCATGAGAAACTTGGATGAGGAGAGGGTAAACGCAGCTAGAAATGAATTTGAACTGCTCAAGAGCCTGCGCTAGCCTAACATTGTTAGCGTGGAAGAATTCTTTGTCACTCCAAAATCAATTTGAACTCTATTATGAATTCTCATATTTTCATTAAAATCGATATATATGATAATGGAGTTGGTGGATGGCTGTGAGCTGATGGACAAAATTGCGGAAATTGAAAAATATGATGAGAATGTGGCCAAAAAGCTTTTCACTCAAACGCTCTAGGCTATCTAATAAATTCACTTAAGAATAGATCAGAAACTTTAATTAGTGTAGAGTTCAAAGTTTACTTGCACTAAAATGGAATCTGTCATCGTGATATCAAGCCAAGTAACATTCTCGTTCTTAGCAATGAGGAGAAGATTAAGATCACAGACTTCAACATTTCAAAGCTTTGTAAGAATAAAAATTCTAAAATTTTTGACTCACCCCGGGCATGAACCCTTTTTCTCCCCCTGGGGTTTTTTTGCTCGGGAGGTCTATAACGAGAAGATTAAACCTATACGCAATTTTCTGTTTTTAAAATTTGGGGGTTTTACCCTTTTTTTTTGGAAAATAAGAAAAAGGTTTTGGGATCTGCAACAAACTATCTTTTAAACCCAAAAACTGTCTATTTATATCTTCAATCGCAAGATAAATCGTAAAAATTTATTCTTTTTCCATCCTTTTTTAATTTGAAAAATTTTAAAATTTTAAAAAATTTTAACCCCTTAAAAATCTTTTTTTGTTTTTTAAAAAGTTCCCTATTTTAAATGAGCCCGGGCCCTAGTGTCTTTTTCCCAAACCCAAGGACTTAGTATTTAATTGCGTGTGTGGACCAAATTTTCCCAAACGTTTTCCCAGCACAGTGGGCCCCTAAACCAACCCTTGGAAAAAGGGGAAATATTTGCGAATTTCTAACGATATAAATGCTTTTGTATAAAGGTGATAGAAGACAAGCCCAAGACCTTGATAACTGTAGTGTAATAAATCAATAAGTAAATTCTAATGTCATCAAATTAAAGTCTGTGGTTTTGTAAGTTTTAAAAGTATATAAATAATCATAGAAAACTAAATTAATGATAGTAAAAGGAGGAGCAGGTGATTCTATTCCCTCAAGTGATAATTCAAATGCAGGAGGAGTCTTTTTCAAGAAGGAGCAAATTAACTTTGTGGACCCAAGGAGATTTAATAACTCCAATCTCAACTAACAACAGCAATCCTCTATGATAAGAATAAGAAAATTTTTTTCCAAAAAGGTTTTCAAAAGAAAACCTAAAAGTCTACTAAAAAACAAAATTTAAAAAAAAAAAAACCCCCAGGTTTTAAAACAATTTTGATAAAAATTAAGCACCAAACCTAATCTAGACACACCAATACTTTCTGAAAAAGGAAGAATCTAAAGTCCATTACTAAGATTTAAAGAACAATATGTCCCCTAAGAGTTTAGAAATATACCCAAGAGTAGTTCCTCATAATTACCCAACTTAAGAGTAGCATTAAGATATCATAAACTACTCTTAGAAGCCATCAGGAAGCATCACGATTTAGTCCCATCGAGCTTTTGAAAAAAATAGCGCAACCAAACCCACCAATACTTAAAGAGAGTAAATCACAAGTCAAGAGGAACTTAAGCTCTAGGAGATTATCGATCAGGAGTATGGGAAATTAAACATACCTAAGGCCAATATATTCAAACGATCGAGCTAGAATAAGATAGCTCACGGCATGGAAGCCTTGTAAACGGGCTTAGAGTCAACTAAGTCCACGCTATCTCAATAAGTATCACCACGCTTGCCTAATAAATAAGATTCAAAGTCATTTTTAAGCAATTTTAAGAGTGTAATAACTTTATTATGATGAGAGTCATATTATAATAGAGAACATTAAAACTTGATGACACAGAAGTCTAGCTCATCAGTAATCAAGAAAGTAGAGCCGCTTATATTTCAAAGAAATTCTGCCTCCAACCTCTCCACCTATCAAGGATAGTTAAATCCTACGTCAAGATTGAAGCAATACTCGAGCACCTCAAATATGAAAAAAGTCACTAAGTCGCGTAATTCGAATCTCTAGAAATCCTAGACTAGCTTTGGAAGTATAGTTCAGCAGAGCACTAGTTACTGGTCAGGTCTGCTATCTTACTTCACAGGAAATACAGCTCGAGAGGGTGAGGCTATTCATGATGGATATACTTTATGTCAATCTATATCTACTTATTCCAAGAGAGGAAGAGGTGATAAAGACTACTGAACTTTGAAAGGATAGGATCAAGTTTATAAAGAGGAGAGGCACCTAGAGAAGCTTGCAATTTCAACAAAGCCAGCAATCGAAAGGTGAGAGCATGGCAAAAACTCAACACTTTTAATGGACTGGAGATTCAAAGAATTAAATTGAGTTCAGGAAAATCTCCAAAGATATGAAGTAGTAGCATAAAGAGAGCCAAATAAAGCCATATAGAGGAACAGATAATGAAGAGATGAAACTTCTACTTAATAGAGAGATGAAACTTAGACTCAACAGAGACACGAGATAGAATCGTTCAAAGAAGATTGATTCACCGGCTATCATAGAAGAATAGTACCAATGTATATATATTCTTTAGTGAAGAATAAGATTCTCAAGCAGACTATGATAACCCTCAGATTAATTTTGACTCTTTATAGTGTCTTAATTTTACTCAGGTAGAGATCTGCAAGGATGAATCTATAAGATTTGATGAGCTCCTAAACGTGATAGACAGTAGAAGTATAGCTGCAATGCCCTAGGCTGATAACTAAACTTCTGCTCCTCAAAAGATTCAAATCTAGACATTTTAAAGCAACTCAAGCTCTCAGAGATCAAGGCATCAATTCATTTCGTTTTGAGTTTTTGCAATTCATGATAGCAGTCCGATAATCAGAGTGGGTTAGAGCGTAAATATATTTTCAAACCTTTTTTTAAGCTTTCAATCTCCGAATGCGAGATTTCAAAAGACCTCACCAGAGAAGTTGGACTTTAATTCGCAACTTGCGAAGAGAGAAGAGGATTAGGATAATAACAATCATCAAAGTAGTATAAACTTGCACATAATGACGCCATCTGAGGATTTGAGTTAAGATTTAACAGAGGACGACGACGATGATTTTAATTTAGATTAGAGAAAGAGATAAGTTTATGAGCTTCTTTATCAGCAAAATATCCCTGCTTATTTAATTTTATAATATTTGGATTTGGAATTTTTTACTACTGAAGAAAGAGATGGTGAAGAAACTGATATGTAACCTAAAGTTACAAGGCCGCATGCTATAGGAATGCTACAAATAAGAGAGTTTATCCAAAGCAAGTTCTTCAGTTGAGTAGAAGGAGAAGTAATTGCAGGCTACTGATAATCTTGTTTGGGATAATGATTTCCATTGATTCCTGAATAAGTAGCTATACTTCATCGTCTCTAAAGATCCATAAGAAATAAGTAATAATATTTAGAATGATTCTATAATTTATAATCGAGTCTTCTCTAATTATCTTATCTCTTATTCAAGATACTGCTGAAGTATAGACTACTCTGAAATATACCAGAAACTACTTCAAAGTGGCTTAGATCCAAAATAAGTTTGTTCTTACTCGTTTATTATGAATTATTTTTATGATCCAATTGCAAAGCAAAGAGAGAGAAGGATGACTATGAGTATAGACCCTGACTCTATGAAGAGACCCACTCGACCAGTCAGACCTAGGAAGATGTCTGACACTTCCTCAATAATTGAAAGTCCCTCCAAAAGCAAATGCTCAGGAAGTGAGTCTAAGGTCAGCAGTTCAAGTGAGAGTATAGAGGGCAGCCCTAATCCATCTCCAGGCCTAAGTTCAAAGAAAAAGCGCCTCTCTTAAATAGAAGAGCAGTCCGATAACTCACAGAGTGTTAAATAAAGGACTGTAGGGAGTGGCTCGATGGGCGGAGCAGATGAGGAAACTGGAAGCAGAAGTTTGAACTCTGGCAAAGTTGGGCTCATGGCCAGAGTTAATAATAGACTAGAAGTGATAATCAACATTTCTGAATTAATTGATTGAAGTATTTTAGAAGGCATCCAGGAATCTGATGAGATATCTGAGAAGCAGAGTGAGTCTAACTTGGATGATGATATCTCATTTAAATTGTTCTGTAATTAATACTAAACTTATATCGTGATAGATGTGCATTTACCTCGCAAGCAGAATATAACACCTCAGCTAAGCCAATAAAACTCCTTCACTCTCAAAATGAATACATAAATGTTTTCAATTATATTAAATTTAAGTATTTGAATCTTACATAGGATAGTAATTTCGGTTTCTTAACTAGACTGTAATAAGTGCTGGTTTTGAAATTGATTATTATATTTATTCCTCAAATTTTACTTTACTTTACTTTAAGTATTTGAATCTATCTATAAAAGAGGAAGAATGCAAAGAGCACATGGGATCCACCGAAGAATAAAAGATCCAGGATGACTAATGATCTACCTAGCCTTTTAATTGATCCAATTTTAATTAATCTCCCTTTGTGAAAATATATATTTTTATTGAGACTAGATAAATTTGCAGTCTGATATATAATAGAGTGTGCTTCAAATATTTTTTTAACCTCATTAAGCATTTGAATTTGTAAAAAAGTAAATCTTTATTTATATCTCTAATCTTTTTAAACCTTGCAATGTGTGATTGATTTTATTTTAGAGTGTAGTCTATGTTAGGGTATAAGTTCTCTGCGAGTTTGTTCAAATTACAATAAACTTGTAATAAACTAGATAGCGAATATTTTTATAGTGTCTAGCATTCTAATAGACTTTCTTTGATGCATCCTATTCACTACAGTTACTCTAACTAAAAGATTGAAATAAAAATATGCTCATAATTTCCTTGCAGAATTAACAGCTTTAGTAAAATGAAATAAGATAGAGTTATTAGAATGATGAGTTTGTTAATTAGATATCGAAGTGCTTTCATACATTTTCAGATGATCTATTAAGATATTTTTTATCGGGAGTTTAGATGCATCAAAATCAATGATCCTCCTCAAGTATTGACTCTAAATTAGCAGTGACTACATCTTAGTACTGCTGCTGATCTACTCTTAGTTTAACCCGCCACTGCTCCTCTAGTTCTTTCTTTTTCTTCAGTTTTTCAAAGTGCTCCGTTCTCAGGTGCCTGTATTTGCCTGCTGCCATCAGCCCAAAAGCTAAGAATAATGTCACTACCAGTATCCCAGAAGTTATAAGCACGTCTTCCTTCTAGTTGCTGTTCAAAACTGGAGAAATAGAGACCATTAAACTCAAATTTATAGAATTATTAAATGAAGGAGTAAGGATGAGAATGAGGATGAATCCTCCAATATTAAACTGAAAGGATGATAATGATGACCACATTTAAATATTATTGAGAACGTTATAAAAACCTCCTGAAGCAGCCTCTCCAATCGGATAGGACAGCTCCACTAATTGCTCATAAGCCAGTCCTTAGATACTTGCATTGAAGAAACCATTCAACGAAAAAGCAAACAAAGTGAATCCAAAACTACCACTCAAAATTTATCGTTATAAAGTATGATAAGATTCAAAAATGGCGTAATAAGTAAGCACCATCGCACCCACTGTTAGTAGAGTAAGCAGACACGCAGCAAACTTGTACCAAGATATAAAATGTATTAAGTGAATAAATGTTTTCCAAGGTCTGTATGTAAGCAGTATAGAGGTGATTATACTTCCAAGTACTCCTACAAGTTGAAAAGATGTTCCAAAGTAAGAGCCATCGGTAGGAGTGAATCCATAGATACCTGTCATTTAGGGAATGACAGTCGTCAATGCACCAGTGTAGCTGACGTTCACTCCACTTGATAGGCAAGCGAGCATATAGCCTTTGTTCCTAAAGAGCTTCATCATATCTTTCTTGAGACTGTACTTTTCCTCCTTGACAACTATGTCTCTTTCAGGAGGGGTGGGTGGGTGCTCCTTGAAAGTTAATACTACTAGTATGGCCACCACAGATGATATTATAGAAGTCACAAGCATGACATAGAATATGTGGACTCTTGCAATGTCTGGATTTTATATGTCATCATCTCTCACGAATATAGAAGGAAGGAAGCACCCGATTGATATTCCAAGTACGTTAGAGAC
Organism: Tetmemena sp. SeJ-2015; assembly: GCA_027382625.1. Taxonomy (NCBI): domain Eukaryota; phylum Ciliophora; class Spirotrichea; order Sporadotrichida; family Oxytrichidae; genus Tetmemena; species Tetmemena sp. SeJ-2015. The sequence continues at coordinate 42,819 of JAJKFJ010020715.1, forward strand.
TGCACCAATAGTCGTTGAGTACATTCTCTCTTTCTGTGGAAACCAATTAGTAGATAACTTTGCAGGTCCATTTAGTATAAAGGCTTGAGCGATTGCGATTATAGTCTGTCCAACTAACGCAAACCAAAAGCTTATGTTGAGAAAACACCTTACCCAGCATCCAAGACAAGTAAGTACTATTCCTATGTTCAATCCATATCTAAGTCCTTTCTTATCTAGGGCGAAGACAGCTGGGAAGTTGATTGGAATGAAGGCGACCATAAATATTTGGGACATATAATTGATAGTGAAGAGACCCACTCCATAGGTCTAATATAAAGATTTAGAGGAAAGCAATTAGTTACTGATTTCAAGACATCTGTCAAAGGCGAAAATGTTATCCAGCCTGCGCCGTTCATCGCATTACAGATGCAGAATAGAACTAGCATGTAATATCTTCGAGCGTAAACTTTAATATGCCCGTCTCTTTCTACTTCTGGGCTCAACTATACGCGAGACACACTAAAATACATTTAAGGAAAGTAAGATTACTCGTTAGCTGAAAATATAAATACAATAGAATGGGATGTTAATTTCATAATGAAAGATGACTATAAACTATAGATCCTATAGGATTCTTGATATCTGTTATTCTTGAACGCCCTGAGACTTATTCATTAGAAGAAAGTGTGCTGTAGTTTATTTGTGGACCTTTCCTTTGAGTGGGTGGTGAGCTAACACTAGTGGAATAGTCGACTGAGCTTTTAGGGTTTGTGTTATTTTGCTCTGGAGAAAGAAATTCTTGAGTTTATAGTTTAGTATATGAATCCACCTCTTTTTGGGATGATTAGCTTTGGGGTTCGTTTGAGTTATTATTTTGCATTTTATAAATATTAAGACCCTAATATCTTTTTAATTTTCCAGTATATTCAAATTTGCATTATAGAATTTTAATAAGAGAAGATAAAATAATAAATTCATAACAAAGGAAGTCTTGTAATGTTAAACCTTAACATTAAGAGCTGGATATGCTTTTTAATAACAATTAATCTTATATTTATAAAAAGCATTCTTACAACGCACAAAATTAGCATGAAGAAATCAAAATATAGGTTAAAAACTTTTCTATTTCATTAACAATGGCCTCACTGCCTCATACTCTGTAGGATGAAATCCTCTATTCTATTCTTCTTAGTCTGCATTTGAGAGACCTCACTCTTCAGCTCTGCCACCTCGTCTGCCAAGTTGCTTTTAATCAGCTTTCAAAATTAGAATGATCAAATGTTTTTAATATGATTTATATGAGCTCCTGATTTTCAAGATCATAACTTAGCTATTCCAGTATCTGTGACTGGTAAAGTTCCTTTTACTCTGCCTCCTCCTTTTCTATCTCTAGCAACTCCATTCTTAATAATCTATTTCTACTTCTAACATTCACAAATGTGTGTATTCTCTTCTTGATGAGTTGCTTTTGCTTGCTGAGTTGTATATATCTGCGCTTGAAATCCTCAGCCTGTTCATCAAGATCTTTGTTCTTGATCCGCATCTGCTCGTAGCTAAACTTTAAGTCTGTCTTTTGCTTCATCAACTGCTCTGCCGCATCCAACTGCATCTTCTAAACTATTATTATGTAAAACTTAAATGCAAATATAGATTCATAGCTAGTTAGTTTATTGCGACTGGTACTCCCTAAATTGCTCCTTTTGGCGATCGATCTCTTTGTTAAGCTCAATCACGCGATCTTGATCTTCCATGGCTTGCCTGTAAAGAGCGTTGAAGTCTCTCTTTTCACCAGTAGCTGAAGACTTCCCCTACTTCTTAAGAGTCTCCTCGTGCTCAAGGCATCTAAATTAAATCCAATTTTAAGCTAATATAATAATCTTTTGTAAAGGATATCTAAAGTCTTGGTGAACTTGAGTTTCTCAGTTTGAGTTTGTTCTTGTATGTTAACCTGTAGTCTCTCTATCTCATCCTCAGATCTTTGAATTGCATTTCTTTACTACTCATAGTTTTTGCGCATATGCTCTTTCGCCTCCCTTGCCTCAGCTAAGCTTTTCTCCTCTACAAAAACACATAAACATATAATTCCATGAATATATATCTTATTAGCTAACTTACATTTGGTACTAATAACTTTGTGCTCCTTCAATCTGCGCTTGGAGTCTTCTATCAGCTTATGAGTTTTCTCGTTGCTCTCTCTAAGCAGTTCCAGCTGCTGAATAAGTCTTTGGAAATTATTGAAAGCCCTTGACTTCAAGTCCTCATCAATCATGTGCTTTGCTCCCTCGTATACTCTAATTAGTATTTCCTATGTGGAATTAACATTTCAGTTATACTGAATCATGATTGACTACTGGAGGCTGCTAGATAGCTTGAGCGATCTTCTGCTTGTTGATATTTTAAAACTGAATGATTCTAGACTCCAGCATGTGGACATGCTTCAGGATGTGGTCTGTGGTTGTGTTACTAGTAACTTGCAGTCGATAGTTGTTAACAAGTATAGAAGCAGGGTCGATGGGTACTGGATTACTATTTGCGCCACTGACTTGCATCTGAGAGAGACTTATGCTTTCCTCTAAGTCTGGCTTGGTGGAGGCAGCTACTTTCTGCTCTCTCAGGAAGTACTGTATGTTGGGGAAGTTTGGATCAGTGAGCACGATTGGGTTTGACTCCGCACTCAGCTTAGCAAGGAACTCAGCCGATAGGTTGAAATCAGCAGAGAGCTTTTCAAGATCTGTCTGGCCGCTATGGCTGCTACTCTTTTTGGCACTCTTGCTCTACTGAATTTATTACTCCATTACAATATTATGATTTGATTAATTATTTAAAGAATTTAACTTAAACATACATTGAACGATCAGTGTTATTTAATGTAGGGAAATGCGGTAATTATTTAATAAATAGCAAACTCATCCATCATATCGATTAATAAGTAAGAGATAATTATCAACAACAATGGCAGACTCATCAATAATAACTTCGCTCTGCTGGGTGTCCAGGGGCTTCGCAAAGACTGTGGTCGACGAGTATGAACCAACTCAGAAGGAACTTAAGGCATTCACTGAACTCAACCAGAAAGTGTAAGTTAAAGAAACCATTATAGAGAAGATACTTTGAAAAGAGAAAGGATAATTAGCTTAAAGACTATCATGAGTCTTAGCATGATGATCTATGCTATCTGTCAAAGTCTATAGAGATAGGAGATTAACAATATTGCTATAGGAAGGGTCAGAACAAGGAACTCATGGAGATGACTAAGGAAATCGTGAACAACATGGATAACCTGAATCTGGATAAGTACGACGAGGAGGAGAGTGATCTTGTATTCACCTCCGAATTGAAGATGCTGAAAGAGGGAGGAGCAGACCAGCAGATGGAAGATGACTAAGACGATATTGAGGAAGGCTCAGATGAGTCAGTCTCCTCGTTTGGAGATGATCCCGAGGGAGGAGCAGTCTCTAAGAACAGAAGAGACAACTACCCAGATTCAATCTCAATCAAACTTAAGTAGGGATTAATAGTAGATGTGCTTGAGGACTCTGAAGAGGAGAAGGAAGATTATACCATTAGAAAGAGCGATGCAGTGATAGTGGCAGCCACCGCAGAAAATGATTACTCTAATCTGGAGGTGTACTTGTACGATCACAAGACTTCTGACTTGTACGTTCATCACGAGATCATCCTCAGTTCCTATCCACTTTGCATGGAGTGGCTACACTCTCTTGGAGGACAGTAGTGCAACTACATGGTTGTGGGAACTTTCTTGCCTGAGATAAACGCCTACATTATAATTGAGAAGGAGTTCAAATTTGAGAAGTAGTTTAGAGGTATGGGACCTAAACACTGAGGACTGCGAGCCAGTATTTACACTTGGAGGCTTAGGTGAAGGAAATGAGGGCCAGAGCAAAAAAAAGAAGAAGAAGGCTCTCATCAATCAATTCAGTAAGACAGCACAGCAGTCGTTCAATCCTGAATCCCACACCGATGCAGTTAAATGAAACACACTTCTAATACGTTGAAGTTAATAAGTTATGACTCTTTCAGTAAATCCCTTCCAGAGTGAGTACCTCGCTTCTGGTTCAGCAGACTGCACAGTCCGTATATGGGATCTTGAGGAGCAAGTTTGCAAGGCCACCTTCGCTAATCTTCATAAGAACAAAGTGCAAGTGTAATTAATCTATGATCACTCAAATTCATTTAAATAGTTGTTAGATGGAACAAGAAGAACGAATAAGTACTCCTTACTGGAGGTTATGATAGAGTGCTCAATGTAGTTGATGTGTAAATGTAAAATTTGTATTTTGATGAGAAGATGTGAGACAGACCCCACTTGGAGAAGGTGCCATGAAATTCAGATTAAAGAAAGAGCACAAGGACTATTTTATAACACTATCTAATTGTTACAAATCATTTATTAATTATAGACTTGGAAACTGCTCAGTGGCACCCTCACTACGAACACAATTTCATCATCTCAACTGAGAGTGGAATCGTCATTGGCTATGATAAACAAAGATACCTATGCATTAATTTTTTCCGAATATAGAATACCTTCGTTTACTAGGAAACCTGGTGAAGCAGTATTTGAGTTCTAAGCTCATGAAAAGTCTTGCACTAATATAAACTTGTCGCACCACGTACCAAACATGCTCGCACTTGCTCCCTTGATGAGTATGTTAAGATTTGGGACATTCATTATCTAATTTCTTATCTTCCTTATTCATACAATCATTTGCAATTGCTGCAGCAGGACAACCTAAGCTTGTGGGCTATAGAAAGATGAACATGGGTGAACTCTTTTCACTTTCCTACTACCAAGACATCCCTTGGGTACTAGCAGCTGGAGGTTCCAAGGGTGAGCTTGCAGTTTGGGACACAGAGGAGAATGATAAGATTAAGGAGCACTTCACTCCCTTCCTTGACAAGAGATATGTCTCAGAAAACGCTGAAGAGGAGGAGGAAGAAGAAAAAGACATGGAAGATGACGAAGATGATGAGGAAGAGAAGAAACAGAGTAAGAAGGCAAGCAGCAAAGCCAGTGGGAGCAGTAAAGACGCAAAGAAGAAGAAAGCTGTCGCCCAAGTGCAATCAATCAACAAGGTAAAGAAGCATAAAAAGTGAAAAAGCACTCGAGTACTATGAAAGGGAAACCAGCTTTCCTGCTTAATTAACTCTACTATTTAATTATCTTTCGTTAGGATACACAAATTTTGACTTACTTTCTCCTTCTCAAATAAGTATTCCAAGTATAAAGTAGAAAGCACCCTTTTAAAACTTTCAATTACTCACACTTGCTATAGGAAGAACAGACTAATCTCTGAAATAAAGCAACTGAATGACTCTTATGCTCGCAACCCTCAGTATACAGAGGACTTCCGCAAGCGCTACGCTTGGACTGTGATTCAGTTGTAGGCGACTAATTCAATCATAGAACCTGTGCTGCTTATGTTTAGGTACCGCTAGATTAAACCCGAATATCAACCAATCTACGAAAAGGATACAAGGTTCACCTCTCAGAGTCATAGAACGAAATAACTTATATACTCTATATCTTTGTTAATCATTAAAGGCCAAATGGATTGATGGAATCTCTCGATGACTAGATTGACCTGACCCCTGAAGAAAGAGAATACCTAAGGAAGGTGTACTCATGCCAAAAAGGAGAGGAATTAGTGGACACAAGCTCATACTTCCAAGCTCATGACCTCCACAAACTTGATGATGAACTCATCGTTAAGAAAGACTTATAGACTAACTGCACTACTGTAAGCTTGAAACATCTATCTATATACTATTCTCTATAGTTCGATGAGGAAGTGTACAAAGCCTTGGATGCGTCAGTTCCTCACGGGAATGAAGAATCCTCAGATCATGAAATGAATGGAGGAGGAGATGATCATCTAGCTCAAAATGGGGATGGCAATAATGGAGTTGACTATGACTCTCTGCCGAGTACAGTGATGATGGCTTAAGAGTTCGCTTCTATATTGACTGCTCTTCAGCACTATTTCAAAGTGTTGATGCCAGCTCTGGCACCTGAGGAAAGCAAGTTTTTCCAGAACGCTTAAGAAGAGCTGGAGAGGGTCAGAGGAACAATCAAGCATGAGGAAACTGAGGAGGAGCAAAAAGAGATAGCTAGCTTAAAATAACTCTCTGCCGCAGATGATTAAAGAGAAGAGAAGTTTGCTAGACTCAGTAATTCAAAAGTGCATTCAAATGAATGATGAACACATAAGAGGCAGTATTGACACAGTCAAAAGCCAAATTAAGAATGAAAATGAAGATATCAAATCTGAACTTTTATTCCTATTTGTTTAATTAACGAAAAATATATGCTTAATAAATTTGGAGGCATTTATAAAGTAAACTGATATTTACAATAATAACTCTTTTTAAAAATTTTAAAGGTGGAAGGGCAGATTATCTATATGACTTTTTCGTAAAAAAGACCCAGAGGTCAAAAAATTTATAACCGTAAAATACTCCTGATTCAAAATATTTTTATAGTGAGTATACTATAAAAGATATTTGGATCATTTGCCTAAAATGGAAAATTTATTGATCTGGTGCTCAAATTATCTTGCTGAAATACTATAAATGGGTCATCTCTATTTCTCAAAAGTAAAAGCATTTGAGAAATAGGAAAATGATGTCTGTAATAAAACAGTGGCCTTATATGTGTGCATTGAACATAATTTAAATTAAAAATGAATTGATGAACTTTAGTTAGCCAACTTGGCTTTAACAAAGAAAATATCAGAAGAATTAAAGAGCCTCCAAGGGAAGCTCTATTAAAAGGTAAATGCAATCCAATACAGTGAAAATGAAATCAGGAAAGGACCCAATAATCACTATCAAAATAAATTCAATCAATGAGCCAAAGCAGTAGCAACAGTTATTAAGTTCTCTTTAAGCTAAACCACAGCTATAAGATGACTTTCCTAATTTAAAGATATCTATCTATTCATACACACACACAATTAGTTCAAAAACTTATAGTAAATCTTAAAGCTTTAGATTTTTTGCGCAATTTATCCTTTTACTGGGTACTGAAAATGGAAAAAGTAATTTAATCTTTTTTCTTAAAAGTAATTGGAATATGTATATATATAGCAAGATACTAAATCTCGCTCAAGACACAGTCTCGCATCTCTCGCTTCTAAAGTCATAACTCTGCTATCCAATGAGAGCTCCTATACCTGATCCTGCGAAAGCTTGCACCCATCATATTTCCATGGTTTGAGTTCCCATGATCTAAGAATCCTCCTAGAGCAGAAGCGAGAGGACCTACTGAACCTGCTCCTCCTATCTTTCCGCTTTTAACTCTTTTCTTCTGAGCTCCGATTGTAAAGGAAGAGGGAATTCCATTTGAGGATGCTCTCTGTGCTGCAGAACTTAAATATTTCTACCCTTCCCCAGAGGATATGTGAGAGCTCATGGCTAGGAAGGAACCTGGATGATCATTCTCATAAAAAATAATATTAAAGCGCATTTAAACAAAAGAAAATACTCATGATTAGCTAATCCATTTTGGTTTACTTTCGAAGACAAGAAGTTTCTTGGAGGACTCTAGTGGGACAAGTTTTTGCCAACACTGCGGTTTCCAGAATTAATTCGCTCATAATAAATACTTTATCTTATTTTAAAAAATTGATATTCTGAGGCTTAATCTTCGATTGCCCAAGCTTGGTTAGGGCGCTCAATGGAGCTGCACCAATTAGTTGATTCTTGGAGGTTTATCTCTTTTTGTCCATGAGTATGGATGTAGCAGTGTCTTCTTCAGTAGGTGCTCTTCCGGTACTCTTGATTGAGTTGTATCTCTTGCTTACTTGAGATTGATTAGCCTGGCTCAGATTTTAACTCAGCTATTGCTATTAAAGGGAGTGGAATTGAGCTGCAGCCTAGGATTGGAGCTAAGAATTAGTTGTGCCTGTGAGACTACTATGAACCCAGGAACCTGCAGAAGGGTTACTCATTTAAGCTGAAGAAGGCTTTGCCAAAAGAGGCTTATTGCTATTCAGTCTCGAAATGCTTCCATTATTTTGGGTGTTCAAGTTCGAGTAATGAGCAGGATTTTCATTCTACAGGAAAGTGAGATGGGATTAGAAGGGCTGTGTTCCCATTAAGTGCTATTAGGGCTACTGCTATTTATCTTTAGCAATCTTAATTTTCTTTCCTTGAGAGAGCTGGTTTTAAATTTGCAAGTTCTGCTGCAAGATTTAACTTTGCTGTTGCGACTACTATATATTAGAAGAACTAGTTTGGGATGGCATTTAAAATTCAAAAAATCATTTGGTGAGCATTTAACTAGAATAGATCCTTTATTGAGAAGGATTAGTGAGGGAGGTGATAGGATGAGCTTAAGTTCTAGATGCCTCTGCTGCCTTTTGATTGATTCTCCCGATAACATTATTTATCTCTATCTCTAAAGGAAAAATAATAAATCAAACTTAAGGTCTACTTACTCATTTAAGAAGTTGGCTTTGTTCTGAGCTTCGCACTCTGCTTGATATGATTAGATATCTGCATGGGTTTGAACAACTCAGTCTGATTTTGCTAGTTACTATTGAAGTTTGAACTAAAAACACCTCCATGGTTGAAATTGCTGCTGCCACCACCTATGGCTGCAGCTAGATTGGTCTTTTGTCTTGACTTAGATGAACTTATCTTTTAGGAGCTTTTCTGCCTCACTTTTCTTAGTAGAAGAACCTGTGTTGAGGATGAAGTTATTCACATTCAATCTGTTCTCTTTAGACTTTTTATTTGAGTTCATAGTGTAAACTCTTTAGTCTTAAGTGTCACCTTAAGTGAGTAAGATACCCTCATTGAAAGTTGAGTAGTTATAATCTGGTTAAGTTTCCAGATGAGTCATCAAAATCTGATCCAAAGCATGGCTATTATACTCGATATAGAAATTTTAAACAAGAATCAATCTTCTCAATTTTAAAGATATTTGAAGGTCCATTTTTAGAGCTCGCTCCAACTCCAGTCTAAGACTTCTATCTCGATTTTTGAATATTATTAGAGGAATATTTAGATGAAGAGATGCTGTTTGTCTTTTTATGAGCAACCTTAGTGCTTGCATCTCCTCTTTCAACACTCTTGCCTTGTGTATTTGTTAGTCTTTTCTGCAAACTTTGGCCTCTTTCTCTGCTCTGCTCTAGTTGATTTAACTGTGCTTGATAAGTCAAAAGACTCTTGTAGTCCAGGCTAGAGAGATTTGTAACTTTATTTGCTGTTCTCTCTCCATTCTTAGAGATTATAGAATTTGGAGACTGACTTTTAATCTTCTTAATTGCAGAAGTGGGACGTGAGGCATTTTGTGAGTTCATACCAGCTGTGGTGCAATGGCTAGCAGGAGCATTTGATTACTTAGCTATATTTGCAAAGCCTGCAATCTTTGCCTGTTAGTTTGCATCAGCAAAAATGCTTCCTCCCATTTAAGGAGCTCTTGCCTAATTGGATTAGAAGCTAAGAATGGGATTGGTAGATTAAGAGGCGTTAGGCTAAACACTTTGTCCATATTTAGGATCAACGGTGTTGCCTCTAGCTTGCAATCCACTGCCATAATTTTACTTTTTGACATTAATTTTCATCTTCTTGACTGCATTTTATTAAGACAATTTAGAGCTGGTTGATTTACTCGTGTTGTTGACGATGCTAGAGTATATACTTTAAATCTGGTTGATGCTCTTATCGCCTTTATAACAAAAATAAGAGAAAAATTGACTTAAAATTATATTTCTCATCTACAATAAAGTGAGTAGATCCACTCACCACGATTTTCGGTGCTGCTGTTCCATTCACAGAAGTCTTAGTTACTCTTTGGCTCTAGCCATCTCTAAGTGTATTACTACCTTTGTTCTCATAGATGCTTTTGCTGTACTAGGTTCTTGAATGACTTCCAAACTAATTCAAGACTGAGCCACCACCAACTCCATTTATTCCATGATTTTAGCCCTGGTAGAAACTCTTTAGCATCTGCTAGATCTAATCGTGCTTAATTTAGCTTCCTCCTGCTCCTTGAGTGCTTCTTCCACTCATTCCTATGTTCTTATTTCTCAGACTAGCACTTTAAACCCCTCCATTAAGGTTATTTAAGCCGATGCTTGCTCCACTTCCTATCTGGTTGAGTGAATGCGTTTTGTTATGCACTGTTGATGAATTCACGCCTTGAGCCAAAGCGTTGGCAGCATTTATAGATTAGCTGACTCCTATATTTGCAGTATTTTGAGATTAAGAGTTGTTTCTCTTCTTGCTCTTAGAATTAGTTGATGAAGTGCGTTTATTGCTCAGCTTTTCAGTACCTTTCTTGAACTTGAATACGTTTGGTTGTTGTTGGCTTAGCATTTGCTGTTACTAATGCAGTTGTAACTAGCGTGCCTAGATATTTTACAAAAGCTGATGATTGGGTTGGCTTTGAATATGATGAGAGCTTCTGAGGATTTTATTAGCCGCCTCATGATCTCTAAGTTGCTAGTTCATAAGCATCTGGCTCAAAGATAGCATGTTAGTAACATCGTTATTACTGTGCGCAGTGAGTGGTATGTTTGATCTCTAATCGAAAGTGTTGAGTTGGTTATGCTATTGTTGTTGGTTTGAAGTAATTCCGAAGGGTCCTTGAATTAGATTAACCTTTGCCTTTTGAGGTTTAGCTGATGGGTAAAGAGACTCTGCATTTGAATTGAAGAACATATCGTATTCTTGCTACCTCTTGCGATTAACTTTGCCACTGTGGCCCACCTCTGCCTCTGTCACACAAATCTAATGCAAACAAAATTTAATTTAACTTAAATCTGGGACTTCTTTTCTCCAGGGTTAGCAAGCAGATTCTTGAGCACATTAGATTTCCTTAAAAAGAAAAAAAAACGATTTCCCCTTCTGCTTCTTATGATCAGCAACTTAGGGGCGTGAATTTATAATTTCGAGCATGTCTTATCTTTTAGAGTCTTCAATCCCTCCATCAGAGAGGAACTCCAATTACTATTTTCCTGATCTGGAGTTTAAGTCATTGCTACCATAAAAGTGGAAGCTATTGTAAATTCCCTCCTCTGTCACTAGGTTATTCTCTGTTGGTAGAACTCTCCCAGCATAATTCAAAATTGAAGAAGGATAAATTTGATAAGGCTCTTTGATGGCTTTTACTTTAGCAGGGAGCACAGAATGGACAACGTTTCTAGTATATAAAATATTTTTATGATTGTGTAAGAAATGAAAAAGATTTCCTTATAAGGTAATTCTTTCCTTAGTTAAATTATAGAATTGGTTAGAGATAAAGAAGGTAATTATCTTTTCTAATTAAAATCAATCTTATGATTATAAATTATAAGTATTGTTGGAGTTGTTGATGTGCCTCATTTGATCCTCCCTCTACTTTCTATTTGAGGATTTGACTGAGTCTCTAACTTCCATCTGCATGGGTAAATTTTAGTCGCCTAAATTTTCCTTGAACTCGCTTCTGCTCTGCTGAACTACTGATTGAGTCTGATTATTGCTAAGACTGTGTACAGACTCTACTACGGCCGCAGCAGCTGCTGGAGGCTCTTGCTTCATGGATCCCTTAGAAGAATGAAAGCCATTCGACTGAGAAGACTGGCTGTTGACTGCTGCTTAAGATCTGAGAACCACACCTCCTTCCTAAGAGAGTCTAGATTCATCGTGCACTGGTCTCCTTTGATTCAAGAGGGAGTTTTATGAATCCCTGATTGACTATTCCCTTCTATGGCCGCCTTCACTTGACTATCTTGTATGCTGCCTTCTCTATGCTTCCTGCTCTTAAGCAATCTACTGCTTAATTCTTTCTTCCTCAGCTGCTTCGGCTGCTTCCCTCTCCTTCTCTCTTTAGATTTCTTCTTCAATCACTTGATCTATGATGACTCTCTTCTTCTGTAGGCGTTTGAGTCTCCTCACCATTTCTAGGAACTCAAAGTGAGCCCCTGTCTCCGGGCAGTTGTACTTATCCATTTGAGAATTGTTCTGATTATAATCCCTGGGGTCATTCTCATCATACTTAGTCATCAAGTGAATGCCATTGTAGCGATTTACATCCCCTTCATCTCCATTAGCCAAATATATCTCAGCTAAGTCATCACAGTAATCTTCAAAATATCTAAGAATAGTATAGATGGATGAATGATGATGATTGATATATTAAGTTGAATCTGAATCCACGTCTCTTTAAATTATCTCTCCATCTTCGTCTTCAAAGAAGTGCTCCTTGTTAAATTCCTCCTGGGCATAGCTCTGATTTATGAACTGCACATCCCCTCTCGGCACCTACGAGTCATCACTCTAATCTCCGTCATCCCCAAGCAGATACGATGAATAAATAAGCATACATACTAGGAAGAGTGAGAAAGGTGTGAGTAGTTTTGAGGAAGGGAGGGAAAGTAATAAATTAAATATTTGATTATCGTTTCCCGAGGAAAGAATCTTTGTAAATGTCAGCCAAGACAGCCACGGTCACCAACCTCAAACCCAAAAACTTTTCCTCCAGCTCCTTTGGATTGCAATCTGGAATCGACCCTCGTCATCAGCCTTCACTCCAGTAGGCCTCCTCATCGGTCAGGAAGAGAGATTCCAAAAGGCAAACTACGCTTAATAATCCATATAGATAGATGTTATGAACTAAGTTTAGCAGAAATAGGAGCAGCCGGAGAATAATTAGGCTCGATTGCTTGAGTACTACAACGACTTGAAGACCATCTAAGAAAACAAGGAACTCCCTAGCAGGCAGGTCTACCTCAGAAGAATCGGACTAACGCTAGTTAATCTGCGAATGGACTTAGAACTTTATAAGTACCCTATTCTGCAATCGATAGAGGAGACTTCAAAGATTATGTTGATGAACGAGTTTGAACTGCTGTATTGGTATGACCTCATGCACACCTACCTCAGAAATCTGAAGCCAGGCGCTACTTTCTCAGCAGAATCAGCTCGACTCTTCTTCTTCTAGTGCGCTATGTTCGTCAAACGCTTCCTCTATCAGTAATAGAAAGCGCTTGAGGTTTCTGAAGTCAATTTTTCAAAATTCATCTTCATAGTTAATTCAAATATGCATGAAGAGCATTTGAAGCGCCTCTACTATCAGATTCAAAGTATCGAGGCGTATATTAAGGCCTACCATTATTCTGACTTTGATAAACACTACCGCACCTTTGACAGAAAGGAGTTGATCTTGCTGAACCCAGACTACGCTGGCCAGGGGCTAGGAGATAAGTTTCAGAATGACTTTGCAGAGACGTACGAGAGCTTCAGCTACCTGTACAACATAAACACTAGTGACCTTTAGAAGCTGTTCCTTGAGCTGAGGAAGCCTTTTGAAGTGGATGAGAAGGAGAACATCATAGACTATAACTGGCATGTGGACGGCATTCTCAAGAACTCGCAATCTTATAACAAAGAAGGCGCAGGGGAAAAAAAGGATTAGCAGGTAGCCAAGAAGATAGGTCTTGAGGATTAGATACAGGTATAGAAGGCATTACAGCAACAGTAGGCTAATGGAAAAGTTGTAGTTAATCCGAGCTAATAAGTTGGGTTTAATGGCAATAAAGCTAATATTTTGGGAAAATAAGTGAAATGGTTTGAAGAATAAGTTATAATTTTTGATTTAGCTAAATAAACTAGCTTAATTTCAACTTAAAAAGTAATTTGCGTTTTTTAGCTTTTTAAACCAAAAAGAAATAAGCAGCAGACAGCAAACTTTTATGGTAACCAAATTTAAAGTATAAATTAGTTAGCTTTCATAGCTAAGACTGGAGAATTGAAAAGCCCACCAAAAAAAAAACCAGTTACTCCGTTTATTTAAACAAATCATAAATTCAAACATAAAATGCAAATTATTTCATAATTCAACAATTTATTAATTAATCATTGCTATTTTTTTCCATTCAATAACATGGGTAGTCAAAACAATTCAAACTAATAGGCAAACACTAATTCGCTGCTCGGTTAAAGACCCCAACCTCCTTTGGACTTGAGTGCCTTGAGCATGATTAAGAAAAGATCAACCAACTAAAGAGGAGCACCTGGTTCGGGCTAACTTTATCAGCAACCTTCTCTCATCGGGCAAGATTCTATCTTCAATCATGATTCAGGAAATCATCTCCAATAGATGTACTAGAGTATGCTCAGTAGTAATCCTTTTTGAATGGAAGAAGTATTATTTATGACTTATCCCGATCTGATGAAGGGCACTTCCAATTTCCCAGGATTCTCAATGTTTCAACAGAGTTACCCAAAGCTAGAACCTCAGGACTCTATCTTTGCTCAGTCTGTAAAGAGAAACCCCAGCATTATGGGCAGTAGAGGTAGAGGAGAGCCCCATGAATATTCCTCACCTCTCTAACCATACTCCGCTAGTTCTGCTCTCTATAAGCCTAAGACTTAGAAGCTTGGAGCCGCTCCTTCCTCCTCTCACCTGAGCACTAATAACCTAGGACACACCTCTTCACTTCAGAGAAACTCCTCCATCTCAAATTACCTCGAGAGCGGCTCCGGAGGTATCAAGGTATCTGCCTTTTAATCATGAAGGAACATCACTCTAATTTTAAGCCTAGGATTTGCAGAACTTATCTTTGACTTTGAATTCGCTGGACAAAGAAGGCGGCTTTGCTTACAAGATTGAAGATTATGTGAATGATGCTACCAGTCCAGTGCTTGATTTCAACAGATCCATCTCCACCTCTAACTTTTTGACTGGGGGTACTCTCCCCTTGGGCAAGTCAAACTCTTTCCTGGGGAATAACAGTGCCTTCACTCTGAAGAGAGACAACTCAAGTGCTTTCTAGGCTCCCAAGGCCACTAACAGCAACGAGAAGCACAGTGACGCTTACAAGTTATTATATATAGTTAAGATAGGTTAAATATTGACTATATATATTAAGTTCAACGGAGTTAGTTCCAGCATTAGAGGATTCCCAGGATAGTCAGAACTCTCCAAAAGCTTCAACAACTAAAGAGTATACAAAAATCAGAATATGAGTATGTATTACAATAGATTTAAGTTAAAGAGGAATGAACTAGCAGATGATGAAACTAGAGCCCACTGGTAAGGCTCCCTCTAACACTCCTAGAAAGAGATGAAGATTGTAAGGTGGAGTTAGCAAATTGGATTAAAATTTTGACATTCTTGAAAAGAAATTACGAACACTCTACTCAAAGGAATTAAGGTATGGGCATTTATTGTTTCAACACATTGGAAGTAGGTATATAGATCATGCATGCACTCTTTTATTTAAATTCTCACTCAAATTCAAACTTTTCCTCTTCTTCACTCAAGATATTTATAAAGCAGATAATGCTAATCATCAGGGTAGTTGATCAATATCTATTTACTCATCTCCATATTCATCTTCGTCTTCATTTGCATGGAGTCTCATGTCTCCAAACCCACTCAATATTCCATTATCATCATCCTCTTGTATCTCTAGCTGATATTGGCTGTCTATATTTACAAAATTAATTTCCCATTCAAATTTCAAACTCGTTCACCATTTCTGAGAGTAATTATTCAACAAGTTAATCCCATAGATTCAAATTCAACTTACCTCCAAACAGCTCTCCGTCTTCTTGCATTTAATTAAATTATTGACCAAATGATTTTGGCGAAGAGAGCGGCTAATTAAGGATTCTTGAGGAGTTGCTAAAGTTACTCAGGGCTCATCTCGTCCAAGTTATACTCCATCACTTCCTCCTCGTCCTCATCACCTCCATCCTCATCAAAATCCTGTTTATGCTAGCTGGTTCTCTTCTAGTTGTGAGATTGCTGGTTGTTCACACCAGCAACTGGGTGTCTTGCGTTTGAGGGAATGTTAGCCAGATGAGTTTAAGAAATGCTCTAAGATTTGCTTTGTGGCTATGAATCCTCACCCACTTGCTCTCCAGACATTCCATCCTCAAAGTCTATCTAGAAGTTATAATCAATAAAAGCTCTTGTCATTGAAACTAACTTTGGCAAAAGAAGTTGCCAATATGGATAGGGCGTTTCTAGTTCTTGGAGTTCTGATGAGCTTGCTTTGAGTTATTGTTAGCTTGTTCTGTTTCCCTTTAGGCTTTCGGATTTGCCTTATGATTAAATGCACTTTTAAAAGATGTGAATGATTGTTAAGGTGCTTATCATCTTAGGCTTTATTTTATTCTTCTTCCTCATCGTCATCTTCTTCCACATAGTAGGAGTAGTCTTCTTGTTTATATCTCTGGTGGCTTTGTGGGTTACGCTGCTAGTGATTTTAAGAATACTCTCTGTCCTCTCTGCTGCTGGAGTGGATGCTCTTGCCCTTGCCTGAGTGCAGAGCAGCTCCATCCTAGAACGAAGAGTGTATAGAGCCTGAGATGTGCTAAGACTAGTTAGTGAGTAGGTCCACTGCACCCCTCACTCGATACTCCCTGCTATGCTCATTTTCATTTTCTCTCTATCTGCTGTTATTTCGATCCATCTAAGCATAAAATGAATAATTACTATCATCATAGTATGTGTGTGATCCATCTTTATTTCTAAATTTATGTGAGGAGTAGTTAGAAATTTGAAATTTATTATTACTTTCATCGCTCTGACAATAATTCATTTATTATTATCTCATTTGAGTAAGAAGAGTGCATTTGGAATATATAAATTAGAGATTCTAGAAGAGAGGCAAGGAATATAAAATGGGTAATAGCTTGTTTGATACTGTTTTCTCATAATAACGAAATTCGCTTACAGATAACGACCAAGGGTAAGATCACTCTCTAAATGCTCACTAACAATAAGATAGTCAACTACCAGACTAAGAAAGAGATTAGGAGCGAAGTGAGAGTTAAAGAGCAGAGGAACACAAGGAGACAGCAAGTGAAATATTGATTAGTCAGTCAGAAGGAGAAGTAAGCACTAATATGAGATGAAATTATACTCCTCCTCGATGAATTGGGCTTAATCGTTGCTTTTAGAGTGAATTAGCCTAACTAGATAATTAATAAGAGCAGCAAGTACTAGAAGCACTGCAGCATTTAAGAGAGGAGGAAGATGAGTGGCAAGATGATGATGAAGGAGAAGAAGGAGAGGATGAAATGAATAATGAAGATGAGGAATCTGAAGGGGAAGCATCTCAAGAGGAGGAGGCGAAGTAGGCTGATGGAGGTTAGGCTGAAGAGGAAGTGAAAGAAGAGAAGATGAAGCATGGATGTACACACTACAGAAGAGCATGTCAAAAGAAATGTCCAGAATGCAAAGAATTTTTCACCTGCAGAATCTGCCATGACGATGAAAAGTATCTTAACTGCAGAGATGTAAAGAAAGTTCATCAAATCAACAGGCATGCTGTCCAAGAAGTAAAGTGCCTTGAATTCAAGCAATTTTTATATCTAGCATAGATGTCACTATGTTTTAAAGCTTTAATACATTTAAGATCAGTGATAACTTTATGAATTTGCAAAGATTCTTATGTGTTCAAATAACTGAGTTTACTTAATCAAAGATTAGGTTTCTTTCATCATCTCCCATTTGGCAATCGAGTCATCTTATCTTAAGGCGGAGAGAACATCCTCTAATGAGGCTGATTGATGTTTTTCTTTTTGGTTTGCTGATTCGTAGTTGAAGTAGGTGGCATGTTGTTAGTATTGATTTATAAGTTTTTGATTGCATTTGGCTATAAATTCTGCAAAGTTAAATTTGCTGCTCCTTAGCTTATTAGGATGCTACTTAGAATTGCTGGATTTAAGCTAGCAAGGCCCTCTATGCCATTTGAGGCCAAAGGCTATTTATGGCTATTGTAAATTTGATTGGCATTAATTTAGTTAGCAACTGCGTTTCTGCTTGGTTATGACTAATAAACTCCAGAGAGACGCTTGCCATTTTATAAAGTGCCATTCTAATCGGATTAATGCATAGCTTGGCTAAAGTTTTTGCTTTAATTATCTTGCTGCTGATTAGAGGAAATATGAGGTGACTTTAATACATAATTATGATTAGCAATCTATGCAGAGGAATCTTAAAGCAGCTTATTTATATTGACTGAGGCAGATTGATTAGCCTATGTCAAAATAGCAGTTCCTGGGTTGATTTTGATGCCCTTCGCAGATAAGTAGTTTAAAGGAGTTACACTTTGAGTGTTCAACCCCATGGGACTCTGCAAGATTGAACTCATCAAATTTTAATGAATGTTGCTCTCTGAAGAGAGCTTAAGTCTGCTTCTATTTTGTTCATTATATTTACTTTATCCCTTTAGTGACTCTCTTTTTTCCTTGTCAGAGTCTGCTGCTGAATTAAAGTTCAAGTTAAAAGCCTTGATTTGCTCTTGATTAAGTTGGTGAGAGTTTTGCAATTGTTGAAGGGCCAGTTAATTCTATTAGATCTATTGGATATAGAGCTAGCTAGGTGAGAGGATACTGTTATTCTAATAAGATTATCGGTGAATTAAAGTTACAAGTAATTTTATTAAAGACTAATTTAAAGGTGCATATTTGCTTTGACAGCGTCAGGGCTGAGAACTCTACTATCAAAAGATTGCAAATAGCCTTATTGAATCGGAACAAGATTTATGTTCTGGCTGAGAAAATTAGTTGTGGTAGTAGTGCTTGTTTGAGTCTTATTCCTTGTGTGAGCTACTGTAGGCTTTGTGGTCAAAGATTTTTAGTGGCTCATTATATCATCCCCACCACTCATCATCCTCAATCAATTGTCCTTTAACTTAAGATAAAAGTTAGAGTCATCATATGACTACCTACAAAGCTGTTGAACTGGCTATTTACTTAGGTTGCCGCAAAGTTCAGTTGAGGAGCATGAGAAAGAGGCTTTGATATGTCTTATTGATTTCGAGACTATGACTCAATATTCATAGCTTGCTAAATTATAAGCCTAGCATCTTCTTTATTCACAGCCATGGATTGATATACAGTCTAAGATGGAGCTCTTTTGCTTTTATGTTTCGTATCAGGCTCATTCATACTTTATAGTAACGACTGTTAATTAGTCCTTGAGGACTTTCTCTATTAGGATTTGATCTTGGTAGTTTGATTTGTGATGATAGGCTATTTCTATGCGTTTGGGCTTGTAAGAAAAGATGAGAGCCCCACAGGAGTGCCTTTTGAATTCTTAGAACTTAGAAGCTATGGCGCAACTACGAATTAGGAGGGATGAATACTCCCGACGAGACTCTAAAGAGCTGCGATACCCTGTCCATGATTTAACAAAGATTGCTTCAGGATCTCATTGTCTTTAGATTTAGTACTTCGAGGTTAGGTCTGATTGCTCTTTTTCAAAGTTTAAGGGTAAAAGTTTAAGAGTGTGTCTTTTTTAGCCTCAGCTGCTCTCATACCCAGAGCCAGACTGTGATGATTGTTGTTAGCGGTGGTAGTGGTTCCACCAATTGTGTATCTTGAAGATTTGCGCCTTTTCTAATTATTCGATTAAGAAGTGCTTTAGCTCTTCGCTTGGCTCTTAGAAGCCTCCTTGCCTGGTTACTGATGAAATTCATTCCTCTTATCAGAGGTTGGCATAGATTGCTGCTGCTTCAGTTACGGAATCGCTTGCATGAACATTATCTTGTTGGGACTCACTAAATTTTAAGGGTTTTGAGACATACTCTCGAACATGAGTTGCTGGTTTTAATTCTACCTGTAATCGTAGGTCTAGTTTTTAACTACCTTCTAGTTCTTTAAAGGGTTTAAGTTTCGAGAAACAGCTCCCTCAGACTCTCAATATTAGAGTGAAAAATAAATAACAATAATGATGCTAACTCTACTTAATCAGATTCTTCCTGTGATTTGAAAACCACCTATGAATCTGAGTTTATCATTTTCTCTAAGTTCTTGTTTGAGCTCTCTATCTTTTTTAAACTCTAAGCATTATTTTGTGAATTCCCCAGAAAATTAGATATTCTTTACGATTCAATCATTTATCAAATAATAAGATAAGCATAAAAGCAAAAATCATTTACTCTCTAGCTTGGTTGTACTTCTAGCCATTGATTTGCTCTGTTCCTTGTCTTGAAAGCTAAGATTCAGAGAGGGATCCATGATCCATTTATTTTTAAGGAGAGGAGTTGAAAGGCTTTTTAATTTCTTATTTATTGAGTGCTTGAGTAGAATAGGTCGATGCATATTAATTCTTCAGAGGCGATGAGATTTTACTTTGTTGCTTCAACTCTAAATTATTTGACTTAGGATACTGCTTTTAAGAATCCTCTATTTATACTTAAAATGGATTAAAACTATGCATATTTTTAATTTTGATGAAGTTGGTAAGGTCTTCACTCAGGGGCTCTTCTCTCCGTTGTTTGGGTTTTTCAGTCTATATAAATTACTCACCAATTTCATCTTAAGGGTTCTTATTACTCTGAAATGGAAATCTGAATTCTTGATTCACTTTTGACTTCGCAAATCTTTCTTCGATCTCCTATTTGAATTCTACAATATGCAAAAATGAAATTCAACTATTGATATTATTTTTAGCTTACAAGCTCCTACTCTATTCGTTCGTTTATATACCTTGGTCGCCTAAGAGGTCCACAGGCAAATGCAACATAATTGCCATTGGCTGCTCTCCTCTCCATCGAAAGTGCTTCTCTATGAGCCACTGAGTAGTAGTTGGTGAGATGGCCGATTTATGATTCTCTCTAATTTGCTCTGGCTTTGGAAGTTCGCAATTCTTCATAGCTTTTCAAACTCACTTGGGCTGGCTTTGTGCCATTTTATTAAGTGATTTCAGAGAGTTTCAAGATAGGAGACTGAGGGAGCTTATTGCTATTCTGGAGTTGAGTCTAGTTGGCTGTACCTTAGCTGATGCGCTGTTTATTTGCAGGAGACTAGGTGGCAGAATATTGAATTTGGTCACTACATAAACAAATAATATCAGATATTATTTAAAGTATTATTGGTGTCTGTAAGGAGAGCGTTCAACCGACTAATTAGTAAAATTCTTATTTTGATGAGATAAATGTTGGGTGTTAAAACTTTGGCCTGCGCTGCTTTGTCCACCAATTTATTTGAAATTATGAATCACCCTACTACCACAATTTCCATGGCTTTGTTGGGAAGGGGAGGAGTAAATTTATGAAGAGATGTTTGCAAGAGTTTAAAAATATTTTCCCATTAAAATGACATTTAACAACTTTTTATTAGAGTGTTGTTCTTGCTTTAGTTTTTAATAAGTTCAGTAGCTCCACCGATCTGATTTCTTGCCATCGTAACAGACTACGAAACAATATTGGAGCTGCTGAGGGTTTTGCTATGACTGTATTAACTTTGGTGCAACTGGTTCTTTTGACTAGAGTTTTAGGAGATTTCAAAAGAGGAGATCTGATGAGCAGCTCTGGGCTCTTACTTGCCTTACTTGAACTCTAGGCTTTGATTGTTTTGAGCAGTCAAGATCTTGGTATTGTCCATTGACTTGAGGAGCATGAGTTGTTATTGATCACGCTAGTTGTAGAACTAGTACTGAGGCTGGGGCGACATCAACTGTGGATTTATTGAGTAGGTGGTATAGATTTGATTGTTAAAGCCGCTGTGTTAGTTGACAGAGGATGTGAGGGAACTTTGCTGCTTGAATTTGTGATCTCCCGTTGTGGCGTGGTCTCGCTTGAAGGAGGTGATGATAGTTTGGGGTGCCTTCTTTCTTGCTTTTTTCATATGTTTTGATTTGATGATGTCCTATTATAATTATAAGGGGTTTTATATCATATTTTTTTAGAATTAAGAAGTTGATCATCCTTATGCTGGTGATAACTTTATTAAATTTTACTCCTCAAACCGAAAACCTTGGCAAGATAACTACAGTTCTCATTGAATTTAAAAGCTAATTTATTTCTTTAGGTTGCGAATATTTCGAGTAGAAATCAAACCATGGATGAAATTAGAATTATATCAGATTAAGTTTATTAAGAAAAATGATTTTCCTCTTGCTCTTCGAAAGTATATTGAATTCTTCATTGTAGTCTTGTTCCTTTGAGTTCCTATGATAAAATTAAACTTATTCTAGATCGCTATATAACTATATATATCTTTAAATGAGGCGTCATTTCTTATAGTTCATTTATATAAGAATTGAGAAGTTAATCCCAAGAGTTAAATATTCAATTGCATATTATAATTACGGCAAGTAATGGATTCGACGCATCCTGTTCCACGTCGCAAGAGGAAGCTCGATGTCTACCTAGGCGATCAATGCCAAAACAGCCATCATTAGGCGGCGGTTCGCTTCCTTCCCAACCAAAACCTCATCCCCTATCTCGAGAGCCTTAGCCAGCATGGCCTCTCTATGAGACTAAATAGGATAGGGCCCTCCAAAGTGCATTTGAAAGTAACGCTGTCGCACGATCAGCACTTGTATGCGATACTGCTTCGGTATGGAACCCTCCGCAGCGACGACTCCTTTCTCCGGAGTTACAACCAGGTGGCCGAAATAACAGTAATCAAACCGAGCACTGTTGCCATGATAGTGCAGAGATGGAGGCTCAATGGCTTCATCTACGAATCGCGGGGATCGCAAAGCGGCGGCAAGAGGAAGATCCTTCCCGAGGCCGAGGAGCGCATAACGACTGCCAAGCTTCTGCTCGAGACTGCCCACATGAGCTTGAAGGACCGCGTATACTACAAAGAGGTGCACCTGGACATGCCACGAGTCTGCCCCGCCACCCTGATGAAGCTCTTCCACCTCAACAAAGTCTACTTTCGCTCTGCGGGCTACTCCTACATTAGCAAGGGCGAGCGTAGGCGCCAGTTGGAGGACAGGCAGCAGGAGTTTTCGAAAGCCATAACGAGGTGGATGTTCGAAGGCCGTGAGCTGATCTACATTGACGAGTCCTCCTTCCACAGGTGGCAGTCCTTGAGGCGGACCTGGCTGAAGCGGTCGATGACAGTACGATTCCAAATGTGCGCGGTTGCTCAGCCACAATCATAGGTGCAATCAGCTTGAGGAGCGGACTCGTCCACCACCACATCTTCACTGGTAGCAACAATGTTGGCCACTTCACTACCATCCTCCAGCGCCTCCTTCAGGTTGCCTCCCAGAGCTGTATCGTCATCATGGACAACCTGAGCATTCACAAGAGCCAGAAAGGTCAAGGACCTCTTCCAAGGCAACTAAGTCCTGGCCTACCTTCCCCCTTCAGCTGCTCTCTGAATCCAATCAAGCCGCCCGAATGGAAGCCTAATCTATAATAATATCGGAAGCCATCTTGGAGTATTATTCTTTTAATCTTGTCAATTCTCATATAAATGAACTATTAGTAGCCTCTGATTGGGATCGCCGTATCTATTAAAATCGCCAGCACCTCCTGCCCTTCTCTAAACTCTCACTTTGAAATGCTCATCCATCATAATTTAAAAATCTATTCACATTTTTATAAATCGATCATAACTTCTCCTTTGTGCATGCCTCCTCCTTAATTATGTGAGTCATATTAATTCATTTGAGATCTCTCTGGGGATAAGCTTCTACTGCCACCTACTACTCCTTTCCTCTCTTAATCCTTAGAGAATATTCCTTTGGAAGGGCTGTTCAAAAGCTCCATCATAGTTTGCTTATCCTACTTGCTCTCTAGGTACTTGCCCGCTCTTATAAAGATCTCATCTTTCACCCTCGTAATTTAATCATGAAGAAAAAATGCATATCTCAAATATTCTAATTTTGTCTTTGAGTCTTGAAGCCAATTAACTTACTCTCTTCATAAGCAGTTCATATTCCTTATCACTGTACTTGAATCTCTCTTCTTTTATTGAACTCACTGTTAAACGTTTAATCAACGCTACTAAATCACCTAAGAACTAATCATTGTCAGTCTACACTTCTAAACTCCTCACATTTCTCAGCTATTTAGGTTGAGGAGGCAAGTCTTACCCAACTCCTCAAAATAGCATAATACAGTTTATAAAAATTATATCCTAGACTATGAGTGTGTGAAGCCAGTGCAGACTTCTTCAAAAGCTGCTAGAGTTTATTCATTTAGACATGAAGAGTTTGCTGCTGTTGAATAATCATTTGAATCAACTGATCCTTGGAGTAAGTACTTAGACTTTCATAGTTTAGCAGAAACATTGCTTGGTTTTAGTTGGCTTGAGGAGTTAAGTTTGTTTTTATCATATCGCTGCTCCTATTCTAGGACATCTTGTTGTAGAAAGTCTGCAAGTCTTCTTAACTGAAACTAGGGATGCCGTAAAAAAAAAATGATAAATAAAAATTTAGTCGTATACCGCCAACAGATTTCCTAGTCATAACTGAAATTAATTTATTATATTTAATGCTATAAATTTGGCTTCTGACTTTAGGAAATTGCTGAATTGTACTGAATTATGGATTCCCTCCTCTAAAATTGCTATCATAGCTACTTTCTTGATTAGTAAGAGATCCATCTTTTTGTGCTCGATACATGAGTAGTTCGCTAGTGTTATATTTAGGGTCTTGGCTTTCTAAGAATTAAGGATAGTTTCCAAAAACGAATTGCTGCGAAGGTATAACTTAATCAAGTTTGCTGCTAGTTGTGATGTTTATCATATTCCTTTGATTCAGGAAAGCAAGGTGCTGTTGTGGTGAGAGGCTGTTATTCATGTTTGGGGGATGTTGCAATCTTAAAGTGTCGCCTGAGTTGGTATCTATCATCATCTAAATTTAGTTATATCCTTTTTTGATATTCAAATTAAGATTATAGTAAAATTTTTTAAAGATATAGTTCAATTGAGTTGGAGAAATTGAACTTTGAAATTCTTTTGTCTGAACTGCAGAGAGATCACCCTGATTTCTTAAGTGACTTACTCTCCTCATAGCAGCTAATTCATACATCCCAACTCTTTGAATTGACTTTCTGAGGCTGCGACTAGCTTATTCAGCAAGAACTTGCGTGGATTTCGCAATTTCTTCTTCATTTCTTTGCCTTTGGTTTTGCAAATACTCCTATCCCAAATCATCCTAATCATAATCTTCATCCTCTATAAAAGATAAATGAATATAAATTAAATTCCTCAACTATGTATTACTGGTTATCATCCAGCTCTAGAGTTTAATCTAAATCTTTCTGTGGATTATTCCTTCTTAATTAAGTATCCTTCTCTTAATGTCTATTTTACTTGGGATCTTCATCATCATTTTCTTTGACTCCATTCTTTTTGAATCTGTGAGAGTTTTACTGCTCATGAAAATAGCATTCTTAATAAAAATAACACAATTTTAATGAATTTACTTGAACTTGGAAGTAGATCCTTTTGCCTAAGAATCTTATATTGAGTTAGCTGTATTTAACTTTTAAAAAGATAAAATTCAATTTTAAGATACAATTATAACTCCTTAAGTTTTGCATTTCTTTCTCCCTCTCTTATATCATTGACTCCTATCTTACCGAATACTGAGCTGGCAGCATGCATAATATCATTGTTATTGCCAATAATGTTGCTTGAGCTTTTCTTATTCTGGACAGTGCACTGGCATTTGAATTAGACTTAGAGTTTAACTTGAGCCCAGTTCCTTTGATTAAACCTAGCTCTTCGCAGCGAGCGATTGAGAGAGGCCTTTTTAAAGCTAAACTGGTTCGCTAGTTTACTTTTGCAGATCTTTATTCGCTACTGTGCCATTTGTCCCATCCTTCATATTCATTTTAAAGAAAAAGATATTTAAAAAAAATACAATAGGTTATTTTAGTGTCTTGACTCGTAATGGTGACCTTAAGATTATTCATACGGGGTGAGTTTCCCATAGAGATAGGTCTACTTAAATCTTCCTCCAGTTTTCTCTGAGACCCTTTCTGATTATCAAGATTAAATGTATGCTTGAATAAGTCTAATTATCAGTCATGAGTTGCTTGGCAACTGCAACTGTCTTGTTTCTTTGTCTTGGACTATGATTAGTAAAGTATTCACTCTACTGACCGTCTACAGCATCCCTTATTGACTCTCCTTAACTATCAGATACTTGACTATTTCTCTTGTAATGACCCATGCCACCGACAACGCTGCTTCCTTAACCAAGACCAGTTCCACTCTTGAGCAAAGCGCTTCCAAGTTTGTTTACTTAATTTTGAGAAGATAGCAAGTTACCTCTTGAGGAAGAAGCGTTGTATTATGACTGATCCTGATTCCTAGACTTAGAAATATATCATATCATACTATTTTTAAAAACTGTCTACTATCTGCTTGATTCATTATCTTTGTGATTACCTTGCCTTGGAATTTGAAAGCCCTGCTCATGTTGGAACTAGATCTAGCACTCCTTCCATCCTCGCTCATTTCATTGAAATGCATGGATTAGTTCTCAAAGTTCATCTATCTATCTGTGTCGCCATGCACTTTATCATACTCCTCGTACTTGTTTCTCAAACTGTTCAGCCTGCTTTGAATAAAGTCCTTGTCCTCGCATTTCCTCTCTAGATCTTTGATCAACTCCTCTTTTTCATAGATGCTCTCTCTGAGCTTATCCATATCCTCTATTATGCGCGCTTTTTCTAATCTACTTTGCTATACCTCGATCTACATCAGATCACAGTTCTAGGTTAGAGTCTTTTCCGTATTTCTCTTCTGCTCAGTAGTCGTATTGAGCTATTCTTATAGCTTATCTACTTTGATCTGTAGCTGAATCTTTTCAAAGCGAAGTGAGTCTCCTTTGTCCTTAAGCTCATCCAATTACCTCTGTAAATCATAGGTAAGTTCCTCCATGGATTAAGCCTGCGTGCCTACTGTTGCAGTCTGCGTTTGCTTCAAGAATCGAGCCAATATCTTCTTGGCTGTAGTTTTCTACACATCCTTTATCTGCGTATTAAATTCGGTTTCTATCTCTTTGACTACTTTCTCTCTTTGATAGACATTATCTCCGAGTTTGTTCCCCTTCGTTCTCTGCATCTATTCCTATCAACTCTAAGAGTTTGTTTATGTCTTTATAGCCCTTTAGGTTATTGCGGATGTCTTTCAATGAAGCACTCACTCCACTGAACTTGCTTCTATCCATGCATAAAAGTGAATGTTAAAATATCGAATAAAATTCCATGTTCTAATCTCGCTCTAAATCATCTGCTCCCAAGTTTTCTTAAGTGTGTCTGCAGAAAGAAATTCATCGATCGATTTCACAAACAAAGCTCTCTTAAGTTAATCAAGAATAATTATATAGTCTCTTCTTTTTTAGACCATCTTGCACTGAATCCTGCTCATCTAATTCACCCATTTGCTTGAGAAAGTATGCCTCTATGCTCTGAGTTTTCTTAAATATTTCAAACTCCTCTTTTGCGCGTGCTACTTCATTCTCCAACTCTTTCATAGCAGTCAGCTCTAGTTTAATTCTGGTCTCTGATAATGAATTCAAATCTGCAAACTAGATATTTAGGCCCTTCAATCGTCAGTTAGAGCCTTTCAGTCGTATGGAGCAGTCTTTCTTCAATGATTAGTACTTAGAAGATTAAATTCTCTAGATAGCTTGTAGGTAATATCTTAATATTCAATAGATAGTCTTGTTTTCAATTAACTTTGTCTCTGAGGGTTGCATCTTCTCTCTAATGGACATTTCTAATTCATCGAGCTGCTGCTCAAACTTATTTAGCTCTCTTTTAGAAATAACTTTGAGTGTCTTCATGCTGCCTCTCTCAAAGCTTTTAAAGAATGCAGATTGGCAAGGCTTTGAAGGTTTGACTAGCTTGGAATGTGGGACATGTCTGCGAAGTATTAAAATGCTATCCTTATTAAAAGTTGAATAACTAAGTATTGTTGAACTGAAGAATTGTCAGCATGCTTGTTCGATATCATAGATTAGGACACTATCCCATAGCTTGAGGGATCAGCCATCAAATCTCTTAAGCTTGCTGTGTTTACATTAAACCCACTGTTTAGATTGTTTTTACTCATTCTAGTAAGATTTGGATTGAATACTCCGGTATCTTAACTCGCAAGAAAGTCCATAAACGAGGAAGTTTCTAAAGATAAAAATAAATATATAGAATCTCTACTAGGTGTTATAGCCGATTGATTTAAAATGCCTCTGAGATGAGGCTGATTCAAAGGATTTGATTGATCGATTAGAGTTTTGAGCTGAGATTTTATCATGCTCTTGCTTGCTCCTAGACTCTCGTGTCCAAGGCTGCTGTGTGTTTATTTCTTTCTTTGGATAAAATTTGCCGACTGGTCAACTGCATTCTTATTGAGTACATTTGAAATGTAAGAAATCTAATGCGTGATATAACTCACTTTTATACAACCTTTAGATTTGCTCCCATGTAATCATACTCATTCGCTTATTGAATACTATAGAAGACATCAGATGCATCCTTCTCAAAATTAAGTTAGTTAGAATTGTGTTAGAGAGTGAACTTCATGTTAGAGAACTCCTGCTCAACTGACTTATACCTCTCTTATTAAGACTAAGCTTTGAGAGTTCTTATGTGATCAGATAACTAATTGCTAAAATATTTATTTAATTTTATTTACAATTAATGCTCGCACTTTGACGCATTGCTTCATTTCTGCTTTCACTGATTTACTCACCATTTTATAAAGGACATTAGAAATGGCTTGCAAAAAAGTTCTATATTTTGAACTAGTGGCTGCAAAAACTATATGCCTTTTATGGCTTCTCTTTTGTCATAGGTCTTGAGAACAGACTTGCTTCCCTGCTTAAGCTTTATATCTATGGAACTTTATCCTTTAAAACCTAATAAAGCCCCAGCTGATGGATCCGCTTATTTGTGCTAAAGCAGCTTACTCAAACTCTTTTTATTTCCCTAAGCTGAGGCAACTGAGCAACTTATTTAATTAAGTATTTTAAGATGGATTTCAATATATAAGCTGTACTAATTATAAGGAGCTTAGATACTAGCAGGTAAAATGCTTGAGTTTAAATCCCCTAAGGTTGATCCTTAGTTGAAACTTATACTCTGAAAAGACTGTTGCAGACCCTGTCTTTTGGAATTGGTAGAAGATTTCTCGCCCATCGAGGTTCCAACAATTTAAGGAAACTTAGAGTAAGATTCCTTCGCATCTGTGGCCACCGGATATAAGACGAGTGACTTATTAAATGTAATTTAACAATCAGTAATTTTATTCAGCTCCTAATGTTTTCTCCTGCTCTCAACACTCTCATCAAATTTTTAAATGAGAACATGTATCAATTAATCTTAAATTTTGGTAGTTAGTTGTGCACTATATTGCTTCTATTTAGCGAAATTTCTTGATCGTTTATGAACTGTGACTCTACCTAATTTTTGGATTGTTGTCTAACTTTGTTGAACTAAGCTTTGCTTGAATTTTTGAAAGTCCCTTCGATTTTATTTCCCTCTATCCCGTCTAAATTGCCTTTATCTCTCTCACTTATGCCTTTGGAGTAGAATCCTTGTTTTGAAATCTGTTTGCTTTGCTGTTTCTTATTTTTCACCAAGTCCTTTTTTTAGTTTGGACTTGATCTGTACTATTCTTGTGATTCATATGGAGTGTCCTAATTGAATCTCTAATCTGCTGTCCCTTTTTGAAACCCTGTCTTTTCTTTGTCATTATAGAATTGTATTTGTCTTTTAGGTGGACAGGACCTTCAGTAAAAAGTATATTAATAATTATTTTGAAAGATAAATAATGGGGTCAGAGAAGGGTGTCCATGATAAGCTGTTATTGGCTGAATAAGGTCAATATTGCTTTGACTTTAACTTGTAGCTCCCTCAGGATGGTATTCTGAGTTTTAGTCACCCAAATTACTCCCTTCACTCTAAAGAAGTGAATCTTTACGCAGGAAAGGAGAGTCCTAGTAATAGGGGTCACTGTAGGGATGGTAATCACCTTCTGTTAAAATCCAATATTTTGATTGGACTAGGGAGTTATAGAATCATTACATTTAATTAAAGGCTAAATAATTCAAAAAAATAAAATTAAAATATATACGATTTAATGAAAAATCTAACTAAAAATATCAAAACTTTACAGAAGAAGAAAAATTCAACATTTAGTTCAGATCTACTTATACTTAATCAAACTTTGACTTCTAACTAACTATTGGTATTCTGCTCTCGTATTCACAATAGAATTAAATTCATTACATTATAATACTTAATTGAAGATGGATTTTGTGAAGGACCATTAGATTAGTTTAAATTTTGCTGTTGACTCTAGGATCCATAGTTGAGTGCGGTATTGCTGCCTATTGTTCCCTTAAAAGATTATCTTTGACTTGAAGATTCCTCACTTCCTAAAGTAGCCGCAAATCCTCCCAAATTAGAAGATTAAACACGATGCAGCTCGCGAGAGGCAGTCTTGACATGGAAAGTATTCCTCTAAGGGAAATTCTATCTATCAAATCCTGCTCCGAGAAAAGCATGACTAGAGTTTTACGAATTAAGTTGATGTCCCGCTTGAAGATTCCCCTGTCCCTTACTATTTTAAAGTGTAGGTTAGGAAGTTATCTGTGTAGATCTTAGAATGGGGAAGAAGCTAGAAATTGTCTTAGTTGCCAAGTTTATAAGGTCATCTTTGGATTGGGAGTTCCAAAGTTTATCTCTGAGTAGACTAACTTCCGAGAACAAAAGCAGCATGGTCTTTTCTTTCAACACACATTTGGGGCCAATTAACTTGCTGATTAGATCCCTAAAATTGTTAAAGTTGAAGAACTGATTCTTTGCCTTGTCAAATTCAAAATCCTTAAGCTTGCTATCCAGTTCTTTCTAGATAAGCTTTTGCTCATTCTTTGCGAGGGTATGAATTTTGAAGCACATAACTCTGATTAAGGGATCCTGTAGGATGAAATTTCTCTTCTTCAAATGAGGATTTATGAGCTGCTCTAATTTCTGGAGACTGATGAATTGAGTCTTTGTCTGAGAACTTGTCTCAGGGCTAAGACCAGAGACATAATTTGCTTTTAGGAACTCATAGAGCACAATTATGAGAAACTCAGTTAGCTAATCGTTTAGGGCAGTCCATAGCACCTCTCTCACCTATTCAAAGGGTATCTGCTATTAACTAGACTATCGGCTGGAAAGCTGACCCTCCAAATGAAGACTGTGATGCTTATCCTCGAATGCTTACTTCAATCTCTTACTGAAAGCTGCTTGAGTGTCTTTGACCACAGTCTGCAATTTAGGAGTAAAAATTAAATTATTTAATAAGGTTCTTGCAATATAAGAAGGGCTAAATCGTTTATCAGTAATAAACCAGGACGAGAATCCTACAAATCCTCCTTCATTCCCTTAATTATTAATTTATGAGAAAATATTAAAATGAACTTAAGGAGAGGAGAACCAACTTATCTTATAGCTGAAACGGTTTGCTATAATTTCAGAGAAGTTAAAGCCTTTTTAGGTGGGGATTTTTTTCGTTCATAAAATCCCTATATTCCAGAAGTAGTATTGAAAATACAAATATTTATGATACAGTCTAAATTGACAAGCCTTGAAGTGTCTGATGAAATATTTTAATGATTGCTATTCTAGAACAGGGTTAGCTCATTCTTTTCTTTGCTCTCTCTAAAACACTAAGAGTGCCCTCGTAATCCCAAAGTTTCACACTCTTTAAATCCTCCTTTAAAACTGAGAAGATCATGAGCGACTGGACATTTTGTAAAAATAAAATTATCCTATCTACTATGTAGCCTTTCTTCCTTGAAATCATTCTTGACTAGAGAGGGATATATCTACCTCACTCTAAATAGGTACTTCATGGCCTCTTGCATTTCATATTTCCTATTCTTAAATAGCACAAGCTACTCTGCTTACTTTGCATCTACAAAGAAATCAGCAGCTTGATCTGAGTCAGAATTGCTTTCCTCTTCCTCCTCCTACAACTCCCTTTATCTTTCCTCTTTCACTTTTTGTTCCAAAGTGTATTTGGGAGGACTCTCAAATATATTCAGTAGCAGGTACTAAACAGTCGAAAACCTGAAATAGTCTTGATCCTCAGTTTGCTGTCCAAGGAGAAGATGGAATAGCTATTGCAGACAAGTATTTGCGTGCTCGCAATCTTTGAGCAGTATAGTCAATTCCTGCAAAGATAGATTGTAATCAAAAATATAATCAGTGATTTTTCATACTTATAGAACTTGAATTTTATGTTCTCTAATAAAGTGCTTGACCAAGAAAGCTGAGAACTTTTCTAATTTCAGAGTTCCAGGTCTGAGATTAAGTGCAACTGCCAGATCTAAAGTTTACTTAGCATGGAAAAGCTTGCTAAGATTTTAATCAATTTCTATATCAATCTTCAAAGTCTTTTGAGTGAGTGTAAAAGCATCAAGCAGAGACTTTCTGTCAATATACTAGAAGAAAGGCTTGCAAAGCTTCGCTTCATTCTCTATTTTCATCAACATGGTTAAATTTTGTAGCCCCTAATCGTCGGTTTAAACGCCAACTTACTTAAATCTACTCTTCCTGTCCTAAAAAAACTTAAGAAGTGTTTTATATCTTACCTCTTCAATTCCTTTGAAATCCATTAGCTTTGTTAAACTCTAGAGACTGTAACTAACAAGCTTCTTTTGAATATGTTCGGCATCAAGATATGAGGATAGATTCGAGTTCAGCTCTTTGAACTTCATCATTTCCTCACTTGGCTTTACTCTGTTAATGTATTCTAAAAAAATGGTTTAGAATCTACTTTCTTTTCCTTAACTTACACAGTTAGTCATTTCTGTCTTGAAGCATCTCTTCAACTACTTTAATCTTATATACCTGTTCCTCTTCCTTCTATTTCCTTTCATCATAAATTTTGATCATCTCCTCTTGATATTTATCCCTCTGCAGCTAAATATCCTCTTACAGCTTGTGTATCTGCTTATTAAGTGACTCTACTTTCTATTGATATTCTTTCTCTCTTTTATGTTCAACCATATTTCTATTGTGCAGGAGCTTGTCAATGAAGAATAGCAAGTTACTAAATATGGCATTTATATCCACGATAGAATCTACAACTTGAGAGTTCAAGCTTTGAGTAGACATTTACTCCAGGTTTTGTTGGCTCCCTTTTACTTTCAAGATGTGGCGAATATTCTATCTTAGCTATGCCATACACTCAACCAAAAGCTATTGTTAAAGAGATTCATCCTAAATAAGGTCTCTTTAGAAGGCAATTTCAAAATCACTTAATCATAAAGATTAAAAGCTTTAATTAAGGTTTAAATTTTGGAGAAGGTATTGATTGATTACTCCATCATTGGATTATCTGCTACATCCTACTGAATTTAGAATATCGCATATTCACTACTGTGATATTCCGAAGATAGGTTACTCTTATTGCTTAACTGGTGATTTTGGTCTGACTGAATTCGGTTGAGAAATATGAAATTCCTTAATCAGTTCATGGAAGAATTCGTAGTTTATAGCCATAGAGTTTGATAGAGTTTTGTAACACTGTAAGTTGTTAGAGACCAGTTGATGGATAGAGTGATACGATTTCATGTCCCCTAATATCTCTCTTTGCTTCATCATAGTAAAGTGAGAAAGCTTTCTCTGTTTATACTCTTTCTTCTTTTTATCCTTGGGAGTCATCACATCCTATTTCTCGAATTTTTTAAGATTGCTGTAAGAAGATTGAATCTGCTTTCGTAAGCTGATGAAGGATCTAGCCCCTCTGCTCTTTTGAAGCATGTCAACATTAACCTTGCTGCTAGATTTTTCTTGGCTGTTTTCTCTCTTAGATATCTTTATATTCAATCCGAGCTGGCTCAGACTTTAATTTGTTCAACTGAGATATAGGATCTTATCCTCTTTTTATTCTGCTTAGGTTGTTTTATGGAATATTTTTCTTTCAGTTTGAGAGCCCTTAAATGCTTGCTAATCAGTTTCCTTTCTTAGGAAACTGAAGGGATCATGGTTGGTTGTTTTTTCAAACTTACTCTCGATTCTTGACTTTACTTTATCTAGCTCTTTTAGGCCTAGTACATCTTGCTACTATTATTTAGAATCCTAAGTTTTATGATGCTCTGATTCCATTTTCTATAAACTAATTTAGTCTATAAAAATAAAAGAAGAAAAATTTTTAACAAAAAATGATCTTATAAATTAAAACACTCTATGGAAATGAGAGGAATGATGTCAGAACTTTTTACAAGTGCTTTTTTTCTGAGATCACATTTACAAGTTTATTTATTTCTAGCTTATTCATCACCTAATAAGGAAATACGCTTTTCGAAAAAGTAGAATTTTTTATTTTAGCTATAGATTTTTTTGAATGATGAGTGACTATATTTTGCTGCAAGAATTTATAGATACATGAATTATAAATTTAACTCACATTTAACTTATTCTGTTAAAGTAAGTTCTTTTAAAGATGCAAAAATTTAGATATAGAGATAAACTGACACAATCATTTTAGGGAAATATAAAATTTTACAAATTGGTAAAAAGATTAAAAATAATTAAAGAATTTTAAGGTATTAAGCTAAAAAAGATGACTCATTTCTCGCTCTCCAATAGAAGGAAAAATTTTTACCCTTAAATTAATTTATTTTAATACCACTTATTTTAATTTTAATATTTTCTATTTTTGACTCACCAATCTAATTTTCTTTTTCGAAGTAATCTTCTATGACTATAGATTAAAATCAAATTTAAATATGTGATTTAGAAAATATATTTTTAAACTTAGGCAGGGCATAAATAAAATCACTTACCAGCTAAATTTATTTAGCAAACCGTTTATAAAAATAATTTAAATTCATTTTGAGATTGTTCTTCTTAATTCCTTAGAATTATTTCGGTCAATAGAAAAATTAACAATAATGTTTTTAAATAAAAAATATCAATGTAAAAAATTGAATCTTGATCATCTCCAACCAGATTACTTTTCCCAACTTAATGGGGTTCCTAAAAATATACAAACCGGTAAAAGGGAAATTTATAAATACAAAATTTCATCCTTCTCAGAATTGTTCCATAAGTTTAAATTAACATTTAATTTAAATTCATTTAAGTTTCCACCTTTATTCAAGATACTTTTCCTAATGCTTATCCATAAAAGCCTAAAGATCAAAGCTTTGCTGCTATTTTTAATGTTCAAGTGAAGACTTTGATATCGAAGCCTATGCATTAATTTTCGTTTTTTATTCTAATTTCATTGCAGGATATAGCTGAGAATTTAATAAAAAAGAGAATTAAATTAGATATTAAATTAAAATGGAAATAATCAGTGACAGTTCAAGTGTCTCTGATTTAAATAATAATTATACCATTCGAGTCAGCCTGAAATTCTAAGAATTTTTCATCCTTGCAACTTTTGTGTAGGATCGCTCAACGCAGAGTTATAAGCGACACAAGTTCTATGTTTGCTCATATTTGAATTTAAATATACTGCGCGCATCATATCTCGCTACTGAGAGGTGCTACGAAGATTATTAAAGAAGAAACTCATAATAATTTTTGACAAGCTATCGAACAAGCTGCAGATCAGGAGGTGAATCTATAATTTCAACTGTCACCATTTTGCAACTCTCCATTTATTATTTTAATCAATCACCGATTTTAATTAAAATTCCTACTATATTTTAAGGGTTTTTTGTAGTTATGATTATTTTCATGGTCAATCTTTTTATCAAAGATAGAAGGTGAAAGCGCATTGAAGTGAGTTAACCGCTCTTGAGAATTAGATTCACCTATCAATCCGTGCTAGGGAAGAGATGGACTGTGAATATTTGGACTTGATATCGGCGACTGTGGGAAGTTTGGATGAATTTGAACCTCTATGGAGGTCCCAAAGTCTAAATTCAACTCAGAAGTGAGAGGAGTTATTTTCTCCATCAAAATATTTACTTGAAATATATTTTATCTATTTCTTTTTAGATCTATAAATAAGATATGGGGGCTTAAAATTTATAGTGTCGCTGTTTGAGCAAATTTCTCTCTTACATCAAATCATTTATTTAAAAGAAAATATTTGGTTTATTCTGAACATAAGAGAGATCTCCGGTATTTACTATAAAGATGGTGAGAAAACGATGATATGTCTAATAACTTACAATATAGATTAATGGCTCTCATGCTAAGTAGGATAGACTCCTCAAGACCACTTTGGTCTAGAACTTTCTCTACTATTGCATCCTTGCACTTTTAGAACTACTTCTGCTCATTAGATTTCATAGCTGCTTCCGTTGAGTTGCTCTCATATTGATAGTTCCAAGACAGAGCGGGGCTCTCTTAAGAACTCAGAAACATTTTAAATAAAAGACTGTATGTTTCACTCAGATGCTGAGTGATCATTTAGAGATTATTGGCTAGTCCAAAGAAGTGAAATAGCCAGCCTATGACTGACTCACTCATCAGTTTCTTGATAAGTGCATCGAATTATTCAGCCCCTGGTTTGTAATGCAACTCCAAGGTACTCTTCTTTTCATTCTTGTAGGAACTGAGTACGATGAATATGTCCATCAGTTCAGTTTAAAGAGGGAAGTTCAGGGGGTTTT
The DNA here is from genome assembly GCA_027382625.1 of Tetmemena sp. SeJ-2015. NCBI lineage: Eukaryota > Ciliophora > Spirotrichea > Sporadotrichida > Oxytrichidae > Tetmemena > Tetmemena sp. SeJ-2015. The sequence continues at coordinate 79,099 of JAJKFJ010020715.1, forward strand.
ACTCAACTAGTAGAATCAGTCTCTACAATAAACATTGAAGCAACATAATCGTAAAAGGAAAGGGAGAAAAATTGTTTGTCAGTGTTTCATATATGATATAAGTGATACTCACCTCATGGGAGCTGAAGTACTGGATATTTTAATATTATCATGAAGAAAATATGATAAATATTCTGAGAGAATCCAAGCATGTTTTTGGTAAATCTAAGAACTTGTATGAGGCAGCTTGCATATTTTGGGTCTTCGATGCTCCTATAAATATAAATTGAGATGGAGCATAGTCTTACGTCCTCGTGAACCACAGCAATATGTCATCTAAGACTTCAAGAGCCTCGAACCAAAATACTAAATCTGTTCTCTTAGATTTGAAATAGTTTGAATTAGAAAATATAATTAATCATGATTTCCAAAGGTTTTGATCTGCGATGGCATAGATAAATTCCTCAAACTCTACAAATGCTTAAATGTATTCGCCCGCAGAAAACGTAGCTAGAAATTGATTCCAAGCTTCAACCAAGATCTTTTATTCGCTTAAATCAAAGGGACCCTATATATAAATTTAATGCATCTATCTTCTCCGAGACTCTTTAAAGTAGAATAACTTGGTTTCTTATTCACTTGAAGTATAAAAGGAAACTCCAGACTGAGATGAGGTTTAACTTACATGATCTAGTTCTTGCTCTATTTAGTATTGCCGCAAAATATGCTTTTGCTTTTAAGTCAGAACTATTTTCATTTCCTTTATTTATTATTTATATTGGCACTTCTTTATCACCTGCTCTTTATTCCCTCTAGTTTATTTTAAGATACATTTTCAAACAGCGAGACTTCAAAGCATTTTGCCACCCAAAAGAACCATAGATACTCTGATAAAACTGCTGCAAAACTAAGCAATCGGCAAGGTTAGTATAAATTTTGTTGCAAATAAGAATGATAAGTGATATTTATTGATTGGTGTTTGTTTAGAAAGTGCATCAGATGGCAATAACCATGCTATTCATGCTGGTGGTGCTAGACCTTAACAACTTGTTTAACTTCGAAGAGCCCACTGAAAATCCCTTTCTACCTCGCTGCTGCTCATTTATAAATATGCATATCACTGATTAAATATTAATTACATGCTCTTCACAAGGACTTTTACATTCAGATAATCCAGAGCTTGGCTTATCACCACGCTTACAAATTATAGAATAAGCTTTTTTTTTATCAAAATACTTACTTGAAGCTTCAAAACATAAGAAAGGAGTCCATGAATGACAGCAATCATCTAGAAATGCTAATCGGAAAGATGAAGCCTCTCGTACTAGAAGAAGAATAAGGATTTGAAGACGAAGAGGAGGTCAAATAAGATGGACAACAACTAATCATAAGAGAAAGCGTGTCTATTCAGACCAGGGAAAGAGGAGATTCAATAGCTGAGAATATGATTCAAAGTGAAACCATCAGAAGTTAGGCTTTCCTGAATTGCTTCATGACCTTCGCCCTTAACTTCTTGAACATCAAAAATAGAGCAACATAGAATCATCTCTATCCTCAATTTGTAAAACCCCTTCTTGCGATAGTGTCTGTGGGTGCGGTTGATGGCAACCTCTATCCAATCAATATAAAATGCCAAGTAAGGGCAATCAAGCTTCTCAAAGATGCAGTAAAGACGAGTACTCAAATGAGTATATAGTTATATATATCTAAGGATAATAATTTAAAGGACTCTTGAAGAACTAGGAGCAGTAGAGATGATTATTGATAGAGTGAGGCAGGAGATTTCCTTTCTAGGTGAGAAAGAAGAGAGAAAATGGAGACTTGCAGATGATGATGACACCGATAATAAAGTTTTTCAACCGTATCGTTAGGATGTAGTCAGGAACCTATTAAGATTCCTCTGTCAATCTATTATCAGAAACGATCCAAGTAAGTTAGACAGTTAATATTTACCCACTCTGTAGATGCGATCAACTTCTAACAAAACTTCGTATCCAACTCCAGGAAGATTCAAAATAAGATGATTATATTTTATAATAAATTCTTGACAGTGGCCTTATTTAAGAGGATTTTATGAGACATATTTTTAACACCGAAACTTTGAAAGAAGAAAAGTTCGTTAAAGAAAACTTAGATCCCGTTGCTCTGTAGTGTATGTTTATATAGCCAGTTAATAGAATTTTTAGGTTTACAACTTTAAATAACTAAAGTTTAGCAGTTTTTAATTAATTTTAAACTAGTTAGCTTTGTCTTCAATGATCTACCTTCGAAAATTACCCTACACGAGGACATGATAAGAACCATTCTGAATTATCTACATAGCCATATACCTCTTCAGCCAGACCTATTCTCAATTTTCATGAAGTTCATTCAGACTCTTCAGCTTCAGGAATCAACAACTTAGATTCTTTTGACATCCCAAGTATTGAGAGCCTTTATGGCACTTTGCCTTGACAAGAGAGCGCACAAGCATTTTATAATTCCCCAGAGTTTTTTTTAAGCATATAATAAGTACTGCAAGAGCCATGAACTACAAGGATACTCTACAGTAAATTGCAGTTGGAAACAAATACCTGGCAACCCAAATCCTAATGTCTACAGTTGAACAGTTTGACAAAGTAATTTAGAAGTCCTGGACAACAACACTTCAAATTTTATCATTCATATTGAAGTTATTGAGGTGATGAGGAAAATTTACTTCACTACCTAGAAATGGAGGAGAGATGCAAAATAGATATTTCACTAAGTGAGGAAGAAAAGCTTTCATTGAGGAGTGCTTATGATGTGGAATAGATTCATTTGGAATAGAACTGCGAAATGGTCGCTTACATGCTTTGGTACCTTGCTATCGACGATCAAATGTACAGAGATGACAACTTTATATCAGCAGCTTTAATGGACAACAAATCAATCCTGCTAGATATATTCAGAAAGGTCATTACCACTCCTATCATAGCAAGTGGCTGCCCTGGCATGTTTCAAATTTTCATCGAAGTAATGATCTACATCCTCTCTAAGTTTGGAGAGAGTGAAACTTAAATGGTAAATGCTGAAGCGAGTTTATATTGGTTAACTTGCTAATTCATGGAGGGAATAATAGTTCATCTTAACACGCAAGTTGAAAATGTGAAATTGGCTGTCGGAACAAACGACTTGGATTCCGTAGAAGATTTGACTCATCTCTCGTCCAAAGATTGCATCATTCTAGACGAAAGACTTTAGCTAGATTAACAAGATATCGATGAACTATAAAAAATGGGTGAATATTGTTGCGCATTTATTTTGAACTGGGACTCAGCAAGGAATAGAAAACCGAAATCGTACAGAGACTATCTGGCGATGATCAACTGGCTGTAGTATTCGCCAAGATAGCTATCTACTGTAGCATTTTGAAGCAACTATTCCCTTAGCTGAAGACCAAGCTGTTTAACAGCGGAAGCTTAGCAGATGTCATAATCAATTTATATAAGGTGCAGTCCTTGGTCAACAGATATCATGCTTCTAAATACAAGAGAGATCTCATCTCACAAAAATATATCGATAATTATGAGAGAAGCTTAATTTTTACAAAAGGAAACAGTTGAAAAGTAGTCTGAGTAGTATAGGTATTTGAAGTTAATTTTATCCACTTAACATAAACTTTGCTATCTTAAAATTTGATAGAGACTACAGATTGGAAAAACTACAAGCCAGTCTCATCGCCAACAGATGAAGTGACAATCTTCAAGAACAACTACCACGTTTACGAATTTAAGAAAATTACAAGCATCATTGATCAAGAGACAAAGAAAAGCGGGAAGACCATCATTGAATTAGACCTAGATGAGAACTTGAGTCACACTTCAAACCTTTGCTAAGTGCAGATTAGAAAACTTATGATGAATGTACTCCGAATGATCAACCGCAAGAGAATTCATTTCACTGAGAAGGTGCCTATCAATATTCTAGAATTCAATAGAAAGATTGGACAGCTCATTGCAGAATAGATCAACTCAGATTTTTCAAGGCTTCTTAATATCCCTATGGATGATCACTTCACCATATTTATAATAAATAGAAGAGTTATAAATTTAGCATAATCCATTATGAAATACTGCTGCTAGTATTCTGCCATTTTAGGAGAGTTTAGCAAATACCTCTTCTCAAATATGTCCTATGGAGCTCTACTGTTAAGCTTCGTATCAAATGGAGGATTTGATTCCCTCAAACAAATAATAATGCACTTGCTATAGTTCCAGTATCATCTGCAAACCCAGGCAAAACCATTTATGCTTATCACAGCAAGAAGTCTCTAGCTACTATGGAGTCATTTAATAGACTTCTACTTCTAGCTTGTTGATGGAAAGTACATAGATTAGCAATTCCAGCAGTACTTAATCTCCTTTAAAACTCATCCTTGCCAAAAGATTAAGCCTGAAGATTAAAAGCAAGAGTATGAAGTGGCTGTTAAAAGGCTGCAGTAGTATTTCCTCAGTCTTTTCGGAGAGAGTCTACATTTCATATTTTAAGGCTTAATCAAAGCAAGTTTGTCTCTTTATTAAGATTGATTTTTATTTTCAGCACTAAGTTCCTGAGCGATAAATGACTGTCTTTCAATATTTCGAAGCCACAAGTGATCTCTTCTACAGCTCTATGATTGAACTATATGAATGTGTTTCTAAGGGCTTGTCTCATTTGAAAATCTTTAACGATCAATCCCTTCCTTAGCTTAAAATCCAGGCAGATCCTTCTATTACAAAAATAACGGCATACGATGACAACAAGGCTAGTTTAGTGGAAATGGGGTTTGAAGAAGATTTGGCTTTGGAAGCACTTAAATAAGCTGCTAATGACATAGAATTAGCTGTAGAACTACTTAGTGCAAATCAGATAGTGATCCCTCCTGAATAAGTAGCTGAAAAGAAAAATTAAAACCTTTAATAGTTTTCATTCTTGCTCGATGTTTTATTAAAATGAGCAACAAAAAGCAGAAGAGGAGGATCCAAACATATTTGAAAGGTTTGAAGAGTTTAATACTCTGGGTGGGTTCTAAATGACGGACTTATATGTGCTCATATCTAACAGTCTGCCTACTTATCTTAGATCAGAGGTGTCAAGCAGAGACACACAGCGTATGTAAAATGCAGTTGAGAATGTATTTTTCCTCGTTGGTAAAAAATATGAAGACATCGAAGTTGACTAAATGCTTTAAAGATGCACCAAGAGTATTTCAGAACTCATCTCTGAGTTCAAAGTGAAAGGCTATTACAAAAATTCAGGCATCCTAGCATTTATTGTAACTTTATCATCCTTATTTATGATAGCTTATTCCTTGGCGGTGATTTTGACTTACAGACGTGGAATCTTACTTTCTCCTAAGATTATCTTTGGCTGCGTCTTCGATCTGATCTCGCTCTTTTCACTTTGCATTTAAGAACTCTAACAGATGGTAATTCAATCTCTTGATTTCAAAAAAGATGAGGTTGCAATATTAGTGAAATAGCTTGAGTAAGGAATGTCACTCTTTCTCTTCATCTCTGAAGAGGCCAAGATCTCAAGTGACCTCCTCAAAGTTCAAAACTTGGTGAGTCCAGACTCTTCTCTCTTAGAACCTATCAGAGAGCTGCAAGGTTAATTGGAGCAGATTTAGGTCCAAAATGAGAAGAACGTTTTCTATTAGCACAGAGAACAAACAGCAGAGGTGTTTCAGAAGATCACTCTCTTAACAGTAGAGCTTTATAAGAGCATGTAAAAGTTGGACTAATAGGCTGAAAATATTGAGAACTTTAATATTCAGCTACTAGTCAAGAAATCATTAGAGAATCTTAATTTCATGCTTAACATCAACAATAGTTTATTTGGAGTGCTTAAATAAACTCCTTAAATTCTTATCAAAGGATATGGTGACTTCGATTGCTAGAGCTGCTTTTTGAAGAATGAAGGTTTAAGAGCCCTATTTTCAATACGCTTTGTGATTCAGCAGCCAAGTTAGATAAAGTATAACAACCAACTAGATCATAGTCGCTACAATTCAATCCAAATTTAGTCCAAGATCCTCTTGCAGTAGCTATGCTCGAATGAGTCAGTCAGATTAAGTCCTATGAAAGCTTGATTAAGAGCGTCCTCTTCACTCACTTCCAAGAGAGATTTAAGAAAGAGGAAGGCGTTTCAATTAAGCAGGCCTTATTCAATTTTGACGAGGCGAAGTCCGCTTAATAGAAACAGATGTAATAAAATCTAGCTAATCCTTCAAAGAAGAAGAAGAGCTCCACTCCCATGAAATCAAATTACCACAGTAGTGGATAGCTTTAAGGAGGCAACTAGTTCAACTCTAAAGATTCAAGTACGGCTGTTGCTCCTATGAAATCTGGCATCTAAGGTGAAGAAGAGAGAGGAATTGCTTTTTAAATTTATTTAACATTAGAATTCAGACTACTTCCAAGGGATCTGTAGTTACCGCTAAGAGTATTAAGCAGCAACTCTTCAAAAGGGCAGAATACTGTGAGATTGGACTTGAGGACTTCATAAGCTTTTTCAGCAACGTGATGCAAGTCTAAGACTTCAAGTCGTTCTAAGAACTATATCTTGATTTTCTTCTTATTCTTGACCGCTTGCTAAAACGTGTGTATCATAAAGAAAAAAGAAGATACTGAATAGCAAGTAAAGTAGAATATCAACTTTGATTAAGCCAACCCTATACTAAAAACACCAAAGAGGCTAAGAAAGACCTGAAGGAGGAAGAGAAATCTAAGAGCTTAGATGAGTCTAGTTTAAGAAGGTCAAAGCGCCAGAAGAAAAATAAGGAGGATGAGGAAAAGAAGAAGCAGTAAGAGGAAGAATAAAAGACTAAAGAGCCTGTCTATAAGTACTTCATCACTCTCACACTTAACTAACTCAAGGATATGGGTTTACAATATGGCTAATATCTTAATCTCATTTATCATACTTGCATATAATGATATGATCTTCAATAGAGCACTGGAGTTAACCTAAACCTCTTTAATGCTCCTTCGAATCAGGGAGGCTTCAATCTTGAAAATGAAAAGGCGTAGCAAAGCAAGTAACTTCAGAGTTTCTAAGAATAGATAGTCTTTACCTTCCTCGATCTTTCATTGATTAAATAAGAGATGATAAGATGGTCATACAGTAATTCTGCAAAATGCCTCAAAAGCAAGACGGCTTTCCTCCATTAATTCTTTTTCTTTTGGCTTTGAGATAAAGGAAGAGGACAAGTCAATTATCATAGTCGATAAGCAGCGAAGGATAACCTGTTAGAAGTATTTCTTTGATATTGTGAGCATCCTAAGTCATTTGACTTACATCATCAATCATCAGCCTATTCTGGTGCAAAGCTTACTCAAGCACAAGGAATCTAAGACCTATAAGTTTATCATCAGGAACATTTATTTCCTCTCAGCCCTCGATATTACCTTCAAGAAGCCAGATACTGATAAAGAGAAAGAAGATGAGCACCCTGTTTACTAGGTGATCTTAACAGATGGCTAGCTGATTCTAAACAGGAAAGCTGAGCAAATAACTGAGTTCTTCAAGAAGGCACTTCTTGAAAACCCTCACCTCACAAATCAGTCTAGAAGAGCTAAGCACGAAGCCAGATCGCTTTTCCTGAAAGAAGTAAGTAGAAATTTACAGGAGAGCAACTATCAGAGTATGTATCCTCAGTGGCCCTTGCTAGGACTAGTTCATAACATCGGCTCAATTTGGCTGATTTCAAGCATTCTATATCTTTGATATATAATTTGAGTGTTTGATTCTGAGTGAAGAGGAAAAGAGCAAGGATGAGAAGCCTTCAGATGATAAGAGCTACGATATGTTAGCCAAGAGCATGCGCAATTACCGCAACACACTACGAGTGAGCATGATCAGACAAATGGTAGCTGAGCATCAGATACAAGCACATTCACTCTCTCAAACTGGCTTGAACACTGCAAGCTCTTCGAACCAGTCTAAGACTTCGGCTGCTCACAAAATCCAAGCAGCTAATTAGAACCTACTAGCGAGCACACTCCTCTTAGATCCTTACCAGCAGTCAGTTGTTGCCAATATGACAGGCATCCAGCTTGTGAAGCAAATCGAGCGAGTGTAGAATGAAATTATCAAGTTCATCAACCAAATGAGTGGAGGTAGAGATGCCATTTAACTCTGTCTTGCTGCAGTATCAACTATCCTCAAGCCCTTCGAAGATAAACTTATTAAGAATAAAAATACTGAAACTAAACTATTCATCAGAGGTTTATTAGACCTTCGCAAAATTCAAATGGAAAGAATATCCTAGGCGAAAAGGATCTAGGATTCGTAAGTGCTGGAGCACAGAGCAGCCTTGGAGCTTAGCACCAAAATAGACAAGATGTGCAAATGAGAGTAAAGTTTAATAACTTAGCACTAAATAAGAATAAACTTATGAGTTCTAGTTTAGAAGAGGCGAAGGAAGAGGAAGAAGACGACGAGGAAGATGAAGAAGAGGATGACGATGAGGAGGATGATGACGAGGAGAACGAGGACGATGATGATGACCTCCTGGGTAGTCAAAGATCAGAAGTTTTAAATTTCACTTTGCTATGAACTGATCAGAGAGAAACTTCAGATTCAGTGACAACGACAGCTTCATGGAGGAGTTCAGCGATTAGGACATGGATGAAGAGGAAGAAGACAGCGATGATGAGGATGATGAGGAGGACGACAACTAGATCTCAGCTGATGTGTCTGGGTCTATTCAGGAAGGAGGCGCCTAGCTACTTGATGACCTTCTCTATGGAGAGGAAGAGGACGGAGAAGAAGAGCTGGAGGAAGATGACAATGAGGAAGCAGCCAATGATCTACTAAGACTGAGGAGAAGACGTCGCCGACCCAACTCGAGAAGACGAAATTAGGAAAGCGCAAGGGATTAAGACGTGGAGATGGAGTTTGACGAGGAGGCAATCCTTCAAGTAGGATCTGATGGACAAATAGTAGAGGAAGATGATGAAGATAACTCAGATAGCTATCATGAGCCAGCTAGGAACTCCCAAGCAAGTCAGAGGTAAGGAAGGAACTCTGCCTAAGCTGCAGCTGAAGATGCTGCTAACGGAGGTGCAAACAATGATGGAGCTAATCGAAGAGCTCAGGATGACGAGGAAGATGAAGAGGAGGAGGAAGAAGACTATGATGAAGAGGCTGGTTCTGACGAGTTCTATGACGATGAGGTTGATGAGTACGGTGAAGAGGAGGACGATGATCAGATTGAGATATTCGTCGGCGGTCCTGGAACAGAGGCGACGATGGCATGAGTAACGCAGGCTATTTCATAGGAGGACCTAACGGGCAGAGAATTCATGCAGCTATGCTAAACCGCAGAGGAGATGACTTGAATAGTGTGAACAACCTCAGCATAGACATGTTCAACGTCAACGGTGGAGCTAACAGAGGATGATGGACCATGTGAGGGAAGAGGCAGAAAGCTAAGCTGCTTTCTCTGAGGATGACCAGCATTATTTTTTGAATAAGTAAGTTTCTTGTTACTTACCACCAAGAGGTCTAAAATCAAGTAGGCATTTTACAGTAGAATAATGAGGCTTTGAACCAGGTGGTAGAACGACTTAGAGGAGGACTTCAAGGAATCAGGAATATCAATGCCGAGAATGTGGGAGGAGTGATTTCCTCCATTCTTGATAACTTTGTGGGTGGAGGTGCAAATGGGAGAAGGCATAGAGGTAGAGACGCAGGTTCCGTCTAAAGATACTAGACTTCCATTTAGTAAATGCTTGAAGAGAAGATGAACAGCTAGAGTGATGTAATCTATAGCCCCTTGGATAACCTAACTGCAATTTTCAACTTGACCAGAGAGATCCAGGACACCCCCGCCATCTACAAACAAATTTAAGACAATAGTTTGAATCGTTCTTTGGCATTTTTAACAGTACATAAAGGAGATAGAGCATTCGAATCAGCATCATTAAAATTTGTAGAACAACAACAACTAGGACAACATCATTAACTCTCAAAGAAACTTATAGCAGACGGGACTTCAAAATGCTCAAGATCATTTCATCCTCCCCAATAATCAAAGCAATCAATAGTTACACTTATTATTGTAATTTCAATATTGCAATTTTTTAGTCAACCAGATAGCTTAGAAAATATCGTATGATTTCGTATGATTTTATTCAGGCTTATATATATATATATAAAAGCTACCTGCTATATAATCCTCCACACAGCAGCAAAATAGGTAGCAGTAATAACAGCTTGGAGGACTTGAGCTGGAACTAGATCCTCTCTTTTTAGAGGGTTTAGATGACACTGGCCTAAAGAATTTAGCAGACTCAGAGAGCGTTGTCCATCAATTCTAAAATCAAGCATAGTAGCAAGCTGCAGTAGCTGCAAATACTGTCCAGAACACTGTGCAGCTTATGAAAGCATTTTTATAATTAACTTCTTGAGACGATCAGAGATGTGGGTGACAGAAACAGAATTTATAGAAACATGACTGACGAAGCCTTCAACTAAACTCTTTAAATTGATTAATCGAAAGTTGTAGTAATTTTTAAAGTGATGGATTAACTTCCTGCCAGATTCTTTAACGAAGGCTTGTCTCAGAGGCCTGCATCTTAAGTGAGGTAGCACGTTCTCTCATAGAGATAGTCTTCTTAAAACTAGTAGCAGTAGTAGCCACCTAACTTACCACTCTCAAGAGGAAATAGCTAAGGTTTGCAGGCTTTACCTGCTCCTGCTCAATAGCTGATCCCAGCTTTACCTCAAATTCTTGCAGTAAACGGATAGCAAGTACTCATTCCACTTTAGAATCTCATCCCTCCAGAATTAAGAGGTGGAAGAGCAAGGAGAGGAGGAGCCAACAGAGGTGAGGGAGAGGACTTCACCACGGAGGTAGAGAGAGACTGATCTCCATCGATTCATAGCTGAATGACCTAGTAGAGTTTTCAAGAAGTGGAAATGATCCCTTCATTAAGAACCCATTAACCTCCAATTAACTCAAGAGTGATTTGCCTCTAGATGCAAACCTAGTTTTCAACTCTTTCCTGAACCACTTGAAAGACCTTATTATCGAGATACCCTAGCTCCCACTCTTAGACTAGAAGGGTAATGATGTGTCTGCACTAAGTTTGGACATAATTAAGGCGGTCTTTTTATCGAATCCTGACTAGTATAAGCTAGGCTTCTCAAGACTCTCAAGTTTCATAGACATGATAATGGTCTGGGTGTAATACTTAACAAACGGAATGTTCTTTATGAGCAGAGACACAAGACTAATGAGTCTCCTCTTTGGAAATAAGCTGATCAGATAAGGTGTGCTGATGAAATTAACCCAGTGGATCACTGATGGAGTGCAGTCTTTTGCCACTTACTACAAGCAAATGGGAGGCCCTGAGTTAAAGCCTCTCTCTCAATAGAGCTTTTTTAACCCTGACTCTCAAGAGAAGGTAGAAGACGCAGCCTCACTAGTAACTCATTAATCCGGCTTCAAAGTAGACAGAAATTATGGACTCCCTGGAAAACTGGACATAGTTGACTTCGTTCTCATTGTCTGCGTTGTCTAAAGTCTATCATCCCCAGTTAAGCAGTGATCGATGAAAATCTGTGTGAGACTCTGAGAGAAATACATTCTGATAAGCAAATGCTCTACCTCTGCTCTGAATTAACTAAGGATAGAGATTCAAACAGTCGAGGAATCAATCCAAACTTTTCGATCTTGGAGCAAATATTGCAACAGGTTCGCTTGTTTGTAGAGATGGTGGATAAAAGACCAGACCTTGTGAACTAAAGCTCTTATTCTATATTTTAAGCTTATGATTGCATAGATATCTATTCTTATATGGTTGATGGAAAGGAAGTGTGGATGGAGGATTTGATAGCTACCCTGGTCAAAATATTTTCTGATATCGCTCCAGCTGCAGAGAGACTCATTTAATAACAAAAGAAAATGGACCCCTAGCTTAAGAATAACCATTAAATCCTTGTGTCTAATGATATGATCACTGACATTCACTAATCCTGATTTATTTTAATGCAAAGTTATGTAGGTAAGTTTGCATTGGTGAGCTGCTGTTAACTAAGGAATTCAAGTCTAAAGAGATACAGAAGCAGATTAAGCAGATATTTACAGATATAGGGAAGATAAACGGCAGTGTATAAACTGTGCAGATCTTTTTTAAGCAAAGTCTTTCTAGTTCTCTCAGAAGGATCATTGATATCATCAATTTCAAGAATGCATATGAATAGTAAGTATAATGAAACTTTTGTTGATTTAATGTGAGAATGCTCATTCAAAGATAGATAATGAAGGTCTAAAAAAGGAAGTTATCATACTCACTCAAATCCTGAAGATAGCGAAGTCAAATAAGAAAGACGAGGTTAACATTTGTGATGATTAATATTGAAAGGAAAAATAATTTTTTATATAAGGAAAACAATTTTTGCATTAAAATCTAGAGTATAAATGAATTGTGAGTATCTTCAATATGGTTTTAATTCTGAATGATGCTATGAAAAAATTCAGAACTATTTGTAAGGTAGATATTAAATTGATAGTTACTGTGAAATGATTTAGCGGGGTAGATAAACATTAATTTAACGTTGAAAATGAAGAAATCGTAGTAGTAAAGGGCTAATAATATCCCTGTGGCCAAGAAAACTATCGCAATTGATAATACTACTTAGCAACTACAGTAAAATAGACTTTTCAAAGACCCTGATTAGAACCAGAGCAGCCGTCTTTCCGTTTCTACCAAGCAAACTATGAGTGTTAATGTTTCACCCAGAGATAGCAAGATTGCGAGTTCCTTCCTCAGATCTAGGCTTGAGGAAACTTATAGCGAAACTGATCTCGCTTAATAAACTTTTATCATTAGATAATGCATCTTAAGCCAATAAAAATGCAAATGTTTAGCTAAAAGAATATCATAAGCAATCTAAAATGGTAATAACTCCTCTCAAAATAGAAGATGAAGATGAAATGGATGGAGCATCTGAAAATCCTACAATAAATAAGTATTCTTCCTAGACAGTGCTAAAGAAAAGCCAACATATAAATAAAGTAGTAAAGAAGAGCAGACACAACTCTCCTTCCTCCCCTAATAACAATCCCTATAGCGTAAAAGCGAACAATAGCACAACTATCACAGCTAAGTAGAAAAGTCAGACCATGAATTTGAGCTTGTATTTCCAGAAAAACCAACAGCAAAATAAGGCAGCTATTTTTAATACCTCAACCTAATAACAGCACTAGTCTCATGCTTAAAATGAAAGCCAGAAATAGCAGCAATATTCAAGTTGCAAAGATAAAGTCGACTAGAAAAGACATGATTTTAGGTTGTTGGACCTCCCAAGGGATTTTACCCTCTCTGAAATCAACAAAAAGCATTTAATCACAAATTTAATGCCATTTATTTATTTAATAATTTCCAGGAAAACTATGACGAAGGGAGATTAATGAGCCAAGTCTACCTTAAAGAAGCAAGTTTGTGCGGAGATGAGAATAAAAAATGTTTCACCCCAACTAACCGACTCTTTTAGGAGGGAGGGGTTAATTTTGGAAATGCTTGCAATGAGAGAAGCTCAACAGCCACTTTTGGGGTGAAAGGATGTTCAAGTGCACAGTGTGGATCTTCAGACTACCTCAAGATGTGTGGGCCTGCGGCCTCTCCAGATTCTAAGATGATTCTGAACTTGATTTCTAGTAGAAGAATTACTTATATACCTATTCTAAAGCATAATTTTTTTGGTGAAGAAATACCCTAAATGAAGAGCTTGTTAAAATTAAAGAGTAGTAGAGGTTGAAAATTGCGAGTAAATTTCAAACTGAGAAGATGCAGAAGAAGTAAAAGCAAAATGATAAAAGCAATTCTTCCTCCATATAAATACCCAGAGAGAGCTGTGTGCTTAAAAGGAAAGGGGATAGAAAGCAAAGTCCTTAAATTTCTCCTTGCAGAGCCATATAAAGCATAAGCTTACAGAGAGCTTAATAAAACTTGATGCGAGAGGCCACGTCAGCTTTGGAAGTCTAATCTAAAACTCAATTAGAAACCTTCCTTCCTTAAAATTTTCTTGGTATTTTTAATTCTCTTCCCAAATCAAAGCATTAAGTATACTTTAAAGACTAAGATTAAGAAGTAGTAAAGTTGGCCAAGACAAAAGCCAAGAGCAACCTTAGCAATCTAATATATATCACTAATTGGATTGATTTAACTTCGATTTTAATCCAATGGAAAATATTCGATCTAGTAGTTTAGACAACTCTAAAGAAAGATTCTTGATAGTGTAGAAAGTAGTAGGATAGAAGGTGAGTTCGATCACAAATGGAAGTGATGAGATAGTGTGGACTTAAAACCAAGGAATCAAGTACAATGACTGCAAGCTCTTTCAGCCCAACTTCTTAGAAACAACAGGAGATCTCCTTCAACCAATCAGCCATCGTTTCTAATCTTAAAGTCTTTGATAGTAGGAGATAGAGTTAGCAAGAAAAGTAAAAGAGGATAAGTGAGATGAACAATAACCAGGTGATTCTTGAAAACTTAGAAGATAGTTCCTAATAAGTATCATTAGAGAATCTTAAAGGACCTGATGAGCTGGTTAAGAAAAGCTTCTAGTAACAGCAAAGGGAGAATCCTTTGTTCTAACTCAAGACTAAAGTAAAGAAGACATTGGATACAGTAGCAGGTGCGCAGAAGAAAGTCATTAGTAACAGCAATCCTTTCAACGAGCCAGAGATAGATCTCTCTAATAATAGGTTAAATCCTGTATCTATATTATTTCATAAATAAGCAAAGGAATGCTTTAAACTATATGGATAGCTTACATTCATTCTATGAAGTACAATATAACCTTTAATTTTCTTAAGCTATGATTTCCTGAGGAGCAAGAATTAAAGTGACAGTGATGAAGAAGACCAAGATATAGTAGGCCTCAATTTGAAAAACTCGTAAAAGAAATACAGATTTGAAGAGACTTCCAACCAAACTTATCAGCTTACTTCATAGATGGATTAAGCGGAGGATGAAGCTTTCAAAACATTCAACTTGCAACTTTTGACAATCCCAGATGAAGTTTCTCACTCCCTCTCTCCGAATCGAAAGCAGTTTGCTCTCTTTGGCTAAGATAGACAAGATGGAGGGTTAAATGATGAGTATTACAAGTACTGCTAGGATATGGAGCTGATTGCTTTCTCTCCAGGGGAAATGAAAAATAATGTCAGGAGTTAGAAACACCATCACCTCTAACAGCAACATCAATAAGAGAAGAGATAATAGAAAAGTTAGAGTAATATTCAGGCAGTAGCTTCAGCTACTTAAAACTACTAGCTTGATACCCACAAGCTAAAAGGTAAAGCATGATGACTCTATCGCTAATAGCAAACAGTTAAAAAGACAAGGCAAGCTTATGAGTCCCAGTTAGAAGAGTAAATATGCCAATACCTCCCTTGGCATTCAGCAATAAAGTGCAGTCTAAGGGTTGAGTAGAGCAAGTGCCATCTATCAAGAGTTCATGAGATTTGAGAGTAAGAGTAAGCAGGACAACCAGAGATAAAGCCTCATCAAGAAAGACCCTCTAGTCAAAACTACTAAAGACTTTAAGCAACTCACAGAGCAAGCTGAACTAAAGCTGCAGAGAGTGAAAGAGTAGATCCTCAAGAAGATAGAATTAGCCAAGATTGAGAGGAAGCAGATCTCACTTTCATATTAAATAATAGAAAAATAAATTCCTCAGGTTTATTACACTTGCTATAGGTCTTGTAGAAAAAGAAAACCAGGAGCTAGAAAAGTTTATGGCCCAAGCTTAAGCTAAGAACTAAACTTTAAAGGAGCAGATAGTGAGCATGACTGATGGCTTGGAAGATTTATATGACCAGTAACAGTATAAGATAAAGCACTATCAGTAAGAGATTTCTAGCAAGCAGTAGCTCAAGCTAGAGCAATAAAACTAGATCCGAAGTGCAACTGAGCAAGAGATCAAGCTCCAAGAATTAGACAATTTGAACAAATATTTGCAATAGCTATTTGCTTTATCATATTAAATATTAATTTGACAGTAAAACAGCAGCAGCTTTTGATTATAAAAGAGTTGGAAAGGTAAAATCAAAAAGCAGATAAGAAGCTGGAGAGTGTTAAAGAAGAACTTCAGATGAGAAAATAGAAGGAATAGAGTGTCGTTGAGATTTTAGGAGTCAGTACCTCCAAGCCAATAGGTGCAGTTCATTTATCAAGGACAGCTAAAGTCTCACTTGGTTCGATTAGAATAAACCCCCCAAATTATGATAAGAAAAAGTTGGAATAAGTTGTGGATAATTAAATTCTTGAAAATTGAATTGTTTTGAAACTTAATTTAAATGGATAGAACCTTTGAAAAAGTTAGAGAGTAATAATCAAGCAACCTATGAAACCTAACACTCAGTTATCTGAGATAGAGGAAGCAGGTATAAAATTCAGAGAATATGAGACAGACGTCACCTTCCTAGAAGACTTTAGATTGCCTGTTTAGGGTTAAAATTTAGCATGATTATAAGTATTAATAAAGAAATTAATTATACACAACTTATTTTCACTTTCTTATCATATTATGGGGTTTTAAATGAGTGGAATCGTTGGGGCTCCTAACTCAAGAGCTTCCTTTCTGCAAACTAAGAAATTATCTCTAGTTGAAGAGAGCAACTTGAATTCCACTTGTAGGGGAAGTGGGAAGTCATCCTTTACGGCTGCTTCTGGCCATAAATCTCCACATGTTTTGCTATCTCCTCGAGACTCAAGGCTTCTCTCTGGTTCTGTAAATTCCTCAACCTGTTTAATTCACAAGAAAGGCTCGCTTTCTAAAGTATTCCTGTCCAAGAAGTGAAATTAGATTATATTTTTTTTATGTCACTATATTTTCACCCTCTCTTGTTATAATTTCTCACAAATGAGAATACTTGTTGCTTTACATTCTAATTAAATAAGGATGTGTGTTTCCATTTGTGATGAGGCTTTGTTCTTCAGGATAGTGAAAGAGATCTCTCACTTCATTGACAAGAAGTAGGACTCAAAGGGAGGAAGCAAGGCCAATAGTCAATCACAAGTGGCATTTGTGTTCAAGGAGGAGTTCCGCACCATCATGATCGCCCTGTTTATCTTGTTCGAGTACAACCTCAAGTTCATCTTCACAGAGTCACCCCTCAGCGACAAGAACCTCTATAATGATACAAATTCTAAGAAGAAGAGAAATGAGGGCAGCAATAACAACATAAGAAGAGACCCACCTCCTGCTCAAGCTAATCAACAAATAGAGTATATGTAAGTGTGCATGTGTTTGAGTGAGATTGATAAGAGTTAAATTTGAATCAAGAGGAAGAGAAGAAAGCAGGAGAGGGGCTGCAAATGCTTAGCAAGACGTGGCGATGCTGATTGATACCAAGACCAAAGAGGAGACAGGTAACTAGTTCGACATCCGCATGGAGGAGATAGAAGAGACTCAGAAAATGGGCACTTCTTCAAGGACAAAGCAGACTTGATGCAGCAGATAGATGCACATTTGAATTAAAAGATCAAGGACGAGAAAGCCAGACAGGATGAGCGACTCAGAGTGTTCATCAAATTCTGCCTCCAGCACAAGAAGGTCATCAACTGTTTCATCAGAGCAAACCAATAGGTGCTTAATGAGTCTCTCCGCAACGTCATTCTGAAAGTGCCACAGCTGCTAGACTTCGATAACAAGCGCCTTCTCTTCAGAGCTCAGATTAAGAAGATCCAACGCAAGTACAGACTTAGGTATATCGACCTACAAGTTACTTAATATGCAGCTTAATTTAACTTAAGTTAGGAGAGACAAGGTGTTTGATGACTCATATGAATAACTGAGGTTGCTGAGCAACGAGAGATGGAGAGGAAAGCTCAACGTTGAATTTGTGGATGAGCAAGGTATAGATGAGGGAGGACTTTCCAAAGAGTGGTTTATCCTGCTCAGCAAGGAGATCTTCAACGCAGATCTGGCTTTGTTCCTGTAATCAAATGCAGGCTCAAGCTACTACCCAAACCCAAAGTCCAACATCCAGCCAGAATATGAGAAGATGTTCAAGTTCATCGGCAAGCTAGTTGGCAAAGCCATCTACGAACAGCAACTGCTCGATTGCTACTTCGTCAAAGCCCTCTACAAGCTGCTATTAGGCATGCCCCTTAACTAAACCATCTAATAAAACAATATAATTAGTTTATTTATTTTATTTATTTAAGTTTACCACGATGTGGAGGACTTCGATGACCAGATCTACCAGAACTTAAGTTGGTGTTTGAACAACTCAGTGGACGGTTTGGGCATCACCTTCACTGAGACCATAGAGTACTTCGGCAAGAACGAGGAGATTGAGATCGTGCCAGGTGGAGCCAACATAGATGTGACTGACGAGAACAAGTCCTAGTATGTTAAGACCATGGCCTACCACAAACTCTACTATTCCATCAAGAACCAGATCCACTCCTTCCTAGAAGGCTTCTTCGCAGTCATCCCTAGACAGCTCATTCAGATCTTCGACAACAGAGAGCTAGAACTACTCATCAGCGGTCTCCCCACCATCGACAGTAAGTGCAGCAACTCACCCTAATAGTTATAGATTTAATATTTTCTCCTTCTTTTGCTCTTTATAATTGTATTAACTGTTGTTAAAGTTGGGGACTTGCGCGAGAACACGATCTACACTAACTACTCAGCTGAGTCGCCAGTCATCAAGTGGCTGTTCGAGGTGCTGGAAGAGTTCGACAACTCAGAGCGAGCAGAGTTCATTCAGTTTGTGACTGGCAGCAGCAAAGTGCCCGTTGAGGGCTTCAAGGGACTCAGAGGCAGCAGAGGCTTCTAGAAATTCCAAGTCATCAAGTTCTTCACAAACGATGTCAACCGCCTCCCACAGGCTCATACATGGTAAGCGCCTCCTAAAGTATATTTATTGACTATAGCTTCAAACAACTGGAGTTACCAGAGTATCAGTCAAAGGAGCAGTTAAAGGACAGACTATACACTGCCATTAAAGAGGGCAAGACTTTTGGATTCGCATGAGCAGCATCTCCACAGTATTAAGAGGGGAGAGATAGAATTAAATTTATGAACTAAGATAAGTAGTGAGTGAATGAGTATAGTCACAGGTTAACAATCAAACTCACAGACTATTATAAGGAGGCTACCCTAGATTCTGATGCATAGTGCTCTAAAGCGAATAGATGGATGTGCGATCTTTGTAAACACATATAGTTCTTGAATTAGGGTGCCTCCATAAATAGTCAACTTAATTAAATTAATTAACGTTTAAATCATCTTCTCTTATCCTGCTAATTAATCTATTGCTTCATAGATATTCTTACTTCAGTAATGAAATGAAAAATTAAAATTGCAAGGTTCATATCGTGCTCATTATAAATAAACATCCCTATCTTTTATACAAAATGATAGTCTTGAAAAATGTTGGCAAATGTCTCAATACTCTTTGTCTTAATCTAAATCGTCCTCTTCAAATTCTTAGTCATCATTATCAATTATGAAGTTCTATTTCACTTGCGCCTTCTTTTTCTTCTTCTTTTTCTTTTTCTTGCTACCTCCCTTCGTTCCCACAGAGAAATTGTCATCCTAGACTTTAATTATAATATG
Organism: Tetmemena sp. SeJ-2015; assembly: GCA_027382625.1. NCBI lineage: Eukaryota > Ciliophora > Spirotrichea > Sporadotrichida > Oxytrichidae > Tetmemena > Tetmemena sp. SeJ-2015. The sequence goes on from JAJKFJ010020715.1 coordinate 98,668, forward strand.
AAGTGAAATTTCAAGAATAAGGTTTAGACCTTGGCTTGGTTGTAAGTTTAGTCTGCCTGCTTAACTATTTCATGGAGAGACTGCTTTTGCTTTGCATAGGTTATCTAATGAAAGCCCGTAGAGGTCTTGTACATATTCTTAGGCTCAAGTTAACTAATATCCTCAAATAGTTCTGCTTTAATGGGATTCACCTGTTTGCCCTTGCTTATGGGAGGCAGTCTAGTTTATTCTTCTCTCAGTTGCTGCTGCTACTGTTGGTTTACCTTAGACTAAATTTGCTATTCCTTCTTCGTTCTTCTCTTTTAAGGATGAAAGTCAACTCCAAGGAGTAAGTCAGCCTACTCTTCAGATTCCAAATCTTCGTCGCTGCCTCTTCCGAGAAGATTTTGAGAAGTGGCTCTCGTCTGCCTCCGACTATCAGCCTAAAACAGAAGGCGTGGATCATTATACCTATTATGAATAAACTTATATCATCTTGAAAGTTAAGACTCTACACCACATCTTGCATCTCTTCATTGGTTAGCTCTCCAATCTTAGAACCGCTTTGTCTTGATCGAGTGGCTAAAGACTTTCTCTTAGCTTTAAATAAGAAGGTATTAAAAAGCTTAAGGCTGTATTTTAGAGTCATAATGCTGTGAGGTGCTGTTTGAAAGCTTCTTGAGACTTGAGTGTTTCCCATCCAGCTCTTCCGCAAGCATCTACTCATACTTCTGCTAGAGAATACTCTTCTTCGAACTCTATACGTCTACTGGCTTCGACTCATTAAATTGGCCAGAGTTAGATTTTACCCCACTACTGTGCAAAGCCGAGTTTTGAACGTTATAATTGGTCTTTGACATTGCCTGAGGAGGGAGCTAGAAAAATTTATTCCCTTCCTCTCTAGGATTCTCCTCTTTCTTTCGCTTCACTTTTTAGCTCTTGCGTTTATTTCCAGCCTTAGTTCCAGCCTCGTACATATCCTCATCCATGTCTTCCTCTATCTCATCAGTGAATAAATCTATCCATAAAAATTATTACTTTCCTCATCAGGAGGTCCTTGCAAGTTCGCAGATTTCCGCTTTCCCTTGCTCAATAAGTTTTCTTGAGTTTTAATTTAAAAAGAATTGGCTACCTTGATTGCTTGAAAAAATTGGTGTCGGTTGAGGCCATGCTTCTCTGTTTTATTCCCTTGAGTTTAGATGCAGAGCCAGTTGACTGCATCCCATCCGTGTCAGATACCAAGATACGGCTACCCATGGCTAAGTTTGTGCTTTCCTTATCAGACTTATAGTCTAACTTGCTCATTCAAGCATATTACTTTAGCAATAGTTAAAATGTTAAAGACCTCTGCAAAATTGGCGGCTTGATTTTAGAATTTGCTTTGCCTCTCTCTTCAAGGTCTTCCAGATCGCTCTAGAAGTACTTCTTTTTGCCTTTGCCTCCACTCTCTAGTTTAAAAATAAGGAATCAACCAATGAACTAAGCTTCCCTTCTTGCTAGTAGTACTCGTCCATGATTCTTCCCCTTTCCATCTCCTCCTTTCTTTGTCTTCGCTTTTTACTCTTCTCATTATCGCTTTCACTACTACTCTTCAATGCAACTTTGCCTTCCCTTCTTTCTCTTTCTTTGAGTTCCCACTTGATATGCTCATCTGCTTCGTCATCTGAGTCCTTATTCTGTATCTTATCTTGAAGTGCCTCCTTTGCTGAACCTCTTCACCTTCTTCTCCAACTCTTAAGGAGTAATTCTCTACTTCTTGTAGCACCTGAACACGCAAGCTATCACAATGATTGTGATAACGAGGAAGGCTAGCACTCCAACTGAGATCAGGATATAGAAGAGAGTGTAGTTGGAAGATGTGCTAGATGCATCTGCTCCACTAGTTGAGTTTCCAGTACTATTGCCTCCATTTGAAGTGGCTTGCTTAGTATAGATATATGAAAACTAGAATGAGCCAGCTGCTGTGCCTGATGCGAGGATGGTTATGTAAGGCTTCAAAGGCAGAGTAACTGTGACTTGATTACCTACATTTAGGCTATAGGTAGTTGCAAAAGCAGTGAGGTTTTGGGACTAGTTAATGAAGAACTTAGCGTTGACAAGCTAGTTCAGGACCACTGTAATTGAATCTCCAGAAGTTGCAGTTGCAGGCGGTTGAATTAGATACTAGCAATTGTAGTTACTTGCAAACAAGTTGTTGCTGATTATCAGAGAATTCTAGGTCGTAGTGGCTGTTAGAAGATAATTAGATAGATAGAACTATATATCTTAATAGTTAGAGTGTAAGTTGAGGGTCCGCATATGCTCACGTACGGGCATAGGAATTGCTGCATGCTTGCGATTCCTTGCATGTCAGAGGAACAAAAGCCAAAAGTCTTTGGGCACGTCTTGTTGCTCACTTCTGCTGCACTGCAACAGTAACCAGCGCTTAGAATTAGTTGAGTATATATTATAAAGTTAAGCTTTTGTCTGCTACAGGACAAATTATGCTTCCAGAGTCTAGACAACTCTTCTTGCAGACTGAAGGAGATGTCACATAAGTGTTTAATTCCAGCCATAAATGAAATTAATTTTATTGTGTACTAGTAACTGAATCCTATCTTATATAAACATTTTTTTTAATTTAATTATCGAGAGCAGAATGATTACGAAGCAGCAAAGTAGTTTGTAATGGAGCTCGAAATACCGGAGTTGCTATTTTTTAATAGTGTTTACATTCATAATTAATTTCTTATCTTCTATATTGACTTCAACTCATGATTTTTCGTCGAAACCAAGTGAATGTATGATTATCTTTTAACCTTTCTTCCTATTCTCGCCCTATCTTTACAAACATTCAATTTAGTTAAAAGGAAGATGTATTTAATAAATCAAAATTCCTAGTTATAAATAAACAATCAATCATTTATACTTTATATTGTGAATCAGCTTTCTTGGTCTTCATTAGCTCTATCCTACTCCATCTATTCATAATACTTAAGCCCAATAATTATGGCAAATAAAATTTTGTTCAGTGTAGTCAAGGAAAGTAGATTTTCCATTTTCTGCTCTCTTAATTCAATTTTTAACTATGTAACATAAAATATGATAAGACCTCTCTTCTTCTTTTTCTTCTTCTTTTTGCTTGCTAGTCTAGAAGCACATCCCAGTCTCAAATATACCTCCTAATGAGGGTATTTGTACCTTTTCCTTTAATTTTAGCTTTTTATCTATAGTAGGGGCGAAGTATATTGCTCCACCGCTGCTGCTAACTTTCTCAGAGGCCTCCCTTTTCATAGTAGGCAGCAAGTCTCCGTTTTCTCCCACTCGCAACTAGCAATCCTCCGCATTTTCGGGATCTGAATTCTAAGAAATCAGTCGTTGTTCGCTCACCATATTAGAACCAAATGCTTTCTTTTGTGCCAGAGTGTTGAATTTAACTGAGAATTATAGTAATATGGAATATCAAGTTGCTTTGAGGCCTTCTGAGCTGTGGCATTTGAGGCTCTCCAGATTCTGCATTACTACCTTTCTATTTAAGTGACTCTTCTTCTTTTAGCTTGAGGGGATTTCGGATTGGAGGCAAGCGGATCTTACTCCTTGATACATTAATTGCTGAATTGTTCAAATGCTCTTGTTGTTGAGCTGGTGATAAACACTACTCCTTTTGCCTATTCTGCGAGTCTTAAGATGGCTATTCAAATATGACATCTGTAAAATGAATCCCATTGTAAATTATAACATAAACAATATTGCAGGTGCTGTTTATGTCCTCGGTCCTTGATATTTTCTTTGATGGAATAGTCTAACCTGAGAGCTGTTCCTTGACCATTACTGTTCTCTGGGTTTACTTACAGCAAATTCCTTGAAGAGTTTTAAGTTCCTTATCGCTAGGATTATAAAACACTATAGTAGATATGAAATTATTTAAGGAGGTCTAATCTGCCTTCATTGAAGAATTCTGCCTGCTCTTAATCTACTGAATCAAACTCACCTTGCTTCGAGTGGAACTTTTTCCAAATTTCATAATAACCTTTAAAAGGATATTATCTTAATTTAAGGGCAGCCAATAAAAATAAACTCAAATGAGTAAGAGGATAAATATGTTCTTAGCCAATTCTTCTTCTGTTCGTTTAATTTGAAGTTGATTAATAACTGCGAAGAGGGTATTTCGCCTCTGTCCTTAAGTAATTGGGACCTTTAAGCTGAATTTACCAACCCCAGTGCCTCCAGTGTTTCCTAATTTATCCGAATCCTTGAGAGGAGAGGGCTCTGATGGTTCAGTCCTGAGCTTTTTGAGTCCATCTTTAATTATCTCTTAGTCATTCAGCTTTTCAGCATAGTTTGGGTCTATCTCAGCTTGAGTAAGCATGTCCTTCTTTCGAGGAGTGATCTGATTAGTTTTCTTTGTCCTTGGTACTCCTTTAATCAAGTTCTTCTCATCAAAAATTCATTAAATAATTGTTTCAAACTATTGCCATCAAAATATATAGTCGATTATTTGCAACAGTTAATTGAAATTTAGGCAAATAATAAAATTTCATCAAAGACCTTTGCACTCTCTATTCTCCGTTTACGGATTATACAGTAAGTGGCCATGATAGAAAAGAGACAAGCCACTAAAGCTGCAACCACAATAATCACTATCATCATGTTTGTTGTGACTCCTTTGTTTGGCGAGCTACCTTATTCTTCTCCACTCTACCCGCTAGAGCCATTTTAGTTGTCTTTCCCATCTATGTCAACCGTATTTTATAGAAGTAAAACCAAATTAGTGTTATAAACGTATTTGAGGAAGTAGTATTTGTGGAGGCAGAAATCAGGACAGACTCAACTATGTAAACAGAAGAACTAGTCAATTGCGGAACAACTACTAGGTAAATTCTTTGATCAGCGGGGAACTAATAGTTCACATTAATCGATATCTCTGTCTTGGTAGTTGACGTGTCCAGTCCGTACCCCCCACTGAATATAAATATCTGTTTCTCTTTCATAATAGATTGAATATGTAAGCTCTTACTCCATTGAGTTTGGTTGCATTAACTCAAAAGCAATAAAAGTTCACATGAGTCGCTACAAATTTGAACTCTAATCTTGTCGTTCTACTGATACTTGAGGGAATATATTTGGTAACTGCAGACATCTCCAACCACCAATCCTGTGCCGTTATTTGCGATAGTTTTAGTTGCACTGTAGTCAAACATTTATTTAGAAATGTCTAAGAAAGCATTTTTTATTAGTAGGAAACGACATTAACATATTTAGAGCCTGAGTTGCCACACTTGGTCGTATAGGGGCAAGTGAAATAAGCCAGCTGCTAAACTTTGGTAGGAACTATATCTGAGCAGTAGTAGGTGACTGCGCATGACTCAGACTGCAAACAACAGTTTCCTATTTGGAAGTCCGAAGAAGGACAGAACTTGCTTCCTGCATCTATGCAGTTCACTTTACAATAACTTGAGTTAATCTATACATCAATCAAATAATCTGCTATCTCCTCTATTTAAAGAATATTTGATAATGGAGTTAGTTGTCGTAACAGTAAATAAGTCTCGGGTATTCTCATCTTAGAGGAAGTTTTAAGCCTCTTAAGATGCAACTGTGAATCATAGGAGAAAAGTTATGCTGATTATAACTCCTAACTATAATTTTGAGAGAGGTATTTTGTAGTTAGAAGAGTTTTATAATAGAGTATGTAGTTTGTTATTTTTGGAGAGTAGAGATTAGAAAAAGCCTCTCATTAATTACTTATTATAATATTTATAACAAGCAATTTATTCAAGCACACGCGCTTCATTAATTAGTATTTATAAACTCTAAATTAGAACAGCAGCCACTACACCTATCTATAATTTTAAAGTAGATAATACCATTTAGTGAAGTGCATACTAATTCTCTAGTTAAATTCATTGATAGTTTTAAAAAGTGTTTATTTTAGCAGAATTGTTGCTGGCAGATTCATTTTTTTTACCACATTAGAATAAAATAGACAATATAATAAAGGTAAACTTCCCTTTTTACAAAAAATAATTTATTAAATTAAAATTATTTTTAAGTTAAAACAAGAGGGATATAAAATTAAACTATATTATTTTCTATTTTATTATAGAAGGAGATTTTAAAATGTGAGAAGGCTTTGCATTATAAATATTACTCAAAATTAAGCAAGATTTTAAGATTCTAATACAATCAGAATTTATTATAAAATTAATAAACAATGAAGTGATTATAAACAAAAATTCAAATTTAACAGAGACTAAATTAAAAAGATAACCCTTCTTTTTAAACTTTAAGAATTAAAAATCTAGCTATAATAATTAAGTAAAAGCTAAAATAAACTCTTAAGAGCTTTAGAATTTATTAGTTTTTATAAATAAAGCTTTATAAAATATCACTTAAACCTCATTTTCTATATGTAATTGGAAAGTATTAGAGAAGAGCAGATATGCTATTGAGTGCGCACTATTAAAATTAACCTAGTTTACGGCTTCGCTAACGCATCTGACCTTTATTTATAACGAACTTATTATATTGCGAGTAGATAGACCATCACTTGCCTTCCTCTTTTTTAGAGTAAAACATTAATGGCCTTTCATAACTGAGTTCACGATGAACTGTTAAATAAATGCAATACACACATCTTTAAATCTTAAACTTGTGTTAAGGGATTTGAAGGATGATTGCTCGACTGGCGAATTTAAACTCTGACTGAATTAGAGAGGGATGAAGGACTGAGAAGGGGTCAGACTCTGGGCTCCACTTAAGAATTAGTAGTTATGACTCAAGAGGGAGCTAGAGTTATTCCCCATCATAGGTTGCTAACGGAACAGTCCAAAGTTAACATTATATGCACAAATAGAATGTAAAACTTTTTGAAAAGGATCAAAGTTTTGGGAAGACTGAGCGCCTAGATTTATTGTAGCTCCGTTTTGAAGAACTAAGTATTGCTGTGGAGGTTGCTCTTAAAATTCATCATCGATCATTATAATCGGGAGTTTAATTAAGTCTAAGATTAATATAAGGGAATAAGTATGCTATGCACATATAGAGAATCTAATTTATGAATTGTCCTTATTTTTTATTAAATAAAAGCAAACTTGTTTTATAATTAGGTTCATTTTTAAGCATTAAATTAAAATGTCTAAAAGCATTTTTGGGATTGAAGAAACTTCAAATTTTGAAATTAAAGTCTGAATTTTGAGTTAAAAATGTCAAATATTTTAATTCATAAAGCTTTGGCTTTGTCTAACTATTGCTTATAATGAACTGCATTTTATAATGAAAATATAAATGCTATTGGAGAATAGAAATGTTCGAGCTACCAACTTGATAAGCTATAAGATAGACAAAATATTTTTAGGTGATTGAATTTGAGTTTATCCATTAGAGCCAAAGAATCCACTTGGGTTGGTTGTTAATGACATCTATCCATATGAGGGGAAAGCGTTAACAGTGAGCCCACTATTAGGTACTTGGATCCCAAAAGGAATCTAGCTAAAAACTCCCCCTAAACCTTTGTCTAATACCCTTAAAATTCTTATTCATTTTTCAAGTTTAGCATCATTTGCGATTATTATTGAGGTAGAGAATTAAGATTGATCAATTAAGGCTTCACTATTTGTGGCTTTAATACTTCCAAACACATATAATAGATAATTTAATCGCCCCTTAATTAATGTGTGAGATACTTCCTTTTAATTAGACTCAAGATTTGTGAGACTTTAATTAGTGTTTAGAGTGTTGTTGTTATTTAGTGGTTCGGATTATTTATTAGAGCTGCTACTGCTGTCAGAGCTTGCATCTTATTTTTTCATATCTTAGCAGCTGGTATTGCCCTAACTGTCAGCCGACAGTGTTTGCAGATCTCCTCTCACCAATAATTGTCAATAATTGAAGATAGATTAAAATTTAATCATTATATAGCCAACGAGGCATTATAAGCAGGGGCAATTGAAGAGACGCTTCTCATACGCTATTGAATTAGACTCTGCTGGAGAAGAGACTAGTTCTGGTTAGATAGATGCATTTAGTAGGGAGGGATCTGCAAAAAGTTGAATGGTAAGAAATATTTAGCTGGTAATAATATTCATATTTTCAACGAATGGTGCGGGTTAGCTGCCAAAGATTGAAGTGGAGGGGCTAGAGAAATTATTATTTGAGTTGTTCAATATTTTATCAGCGCTCTCTTAAAATGGCTTCTCTCATAATATATGTGAGAAAATTTCCAATGTAAATTTATTTGCTATAGAAATACAAATTCAATTCAATTATATCTTAGCGATCAATATGTCACATCTACTCATCTCTTTGTTTTCGTACATCTTTAGTATATATTATACATATTTTAGGGCTCCTTTCAATTATTTAATTGCAATAGAGAACTCTAATTAGGTTTTTTATCCACAATGAAATCATTTTTTTTAAAACGTAATGGTTTATCTTTGCAGTTATCTTATCTTTATTAATTAAATCTGCGTATGATTCTCTTGAAATTTATTGATGCTGCTTTTAGGTTTCAGTTAAGTTTCCCATTTTTGTTTCTTTGTAGTTAGAAAAATGAATTATTTATATGTTTATAGAATTAATAGAAGAATTTATATTTAGGAAGTTTTTCCATCTCTTTTTTATTAAATTCTGAAGTATAATAATGATAATTATACTTTTCAAAATGTGTTAATATTTTTGGCTAAAATTAAAATTCATCATGATTCAAGATAAGGAATTTTTAAAAAAAAAGAAACAAGTTATAAAACTTTTAGTAAAAGAATTAAACCAATAAATTTAGTTTTAAAAGAACAAAGTTAAGTTAGTTTAAATGCTTCTCAGAATCGTTATCTGATTAAATAATAACTACTAAAAGCATAAAATATTTCTAATTTGAAGTTATTTTTTGATTTTGAGGAGCTACTTATCAGTGGGACAGATTAAGAATCGCAGTTTGAAACTTGAGTCTAGGCAGCATTGGCTTGCTCAGCCTATCGCTAACCATGACTTGTCCTCTTTCTTTTCATGGGTGCCCAGTAGTTCGATAGTAACTTTGCACACTCTTCCTCATTTTGGTTTATAAAAATATCAACTTGAAAGAATATTCTGTTTACGAAGTCAATTACATGCTGCTTAGTCTTTATGACAACAAATTACAAATGCTAATTAGAATTAAGATTTATGAGAGTGAGCTTTTTAGAAGTCATAGTCTCTCGTTGTAATAAACATTTTTTTAATTTACTATGAATAAATAGAGGAATTCTTGTAAGATATCTTCTTTGCCTGCTTTTGCCTGATCGGTAAAAATTAATTAGATGCAAACTTATTTTATCTATTTCGGTAGCAATAGAAGCATCATCGATTGGTTGAGCTTCGCTGGCTGGAAGTAGTTGGTTCTGGGTTTGCGAAGTGGGCTCCTCCTCTTCAGGCTCATTTTCTAGAACAGACTCAAGAGGCTATTATAGTAGCAATTTTAATTAAAATTGGTTATAATAAGAAATGAGAGTTGCAAAATGGTGACAGTTGAAATTAATATTTACCCCTTGATCTGTAGCTTGTTAGATATAGAATCAGAAAATGAATTGCATTGAGTATAAAATGAATTACCAGTTCCAACTTCTTTATAGAGATCAGCTTAATTATACAATCACTTATTAAATGACTTCCAATAAAATTAGATATTAGATTCAGACATTTCATATTATAGAGATATTTAATACCACTCACGTTCCCTCATAAATATGGGGGGCTTATATGGTCTCCCTCGAATGCATCAACAGTACTCTCTAAACCTATTGACTGCTAGCCAGAGGCCCCATAGCCGATAGCCACAGAGGGCACAGGCGTTGCCAATCACTGCACAGGGCAAAGGCTAGGAATCCCTGTCGTTCAAACCCTCCATGACTGTGGGAGTGAGCTGCCGGTCACTCGGGAACATCGGGCGCCATTCCTGGGGGGCTCAGTAGAATGGTCAAAGAGAGCGTGCACTCTGCATCCAGTGTCTGATTCATGGTGCCTCATATCGGTAGTCATACAGTTGCCACTGTCAGTGTCTTGCCATCCTCAGTGAAATAGTGTTCTTTAATTGCTCTAGTATCACTGTAGTCACCGTAGTCGGTGCGTCGTCTGGTGCTGCCACTCTTTTATTATTTCCCTTTTTTTCCTTCCGAGTCAGCTCCATCAGCAAAATCCATCTTCCTCTGGAAATCCTATTTAATAATTTATCAAAAATTAATATGAGATTCATCTTTAATCATCTTCGTAACACCTCTCAACAGTGAGATTTTACTCACGCATTCTTCATCATCATAGTCTTCTTTAAAACTTTTGTAGCTTAAAATTCTTGACTGAGCGCTCCCACACAAAAGTTAAAAGGATAAAAAGTTCTTAGAATTTCATGCTTAATCGAATAGTCTATTAATTATTTAAATTGGACAAACTTCAACTGCGACTGATTTATTCCATTTTAACTTAATGTGTAATTTAATTATCTTTTTTATTAAATTTTTCACTATATTCATTTTTGGAAGTTTCTGCCTCTTCCATGGCAACTTGAGATTCGCTTTGAGAAAAGGGGCGCTTCAACTTTTCAACTGCACTTATCAACGCATCAAACTGTTAAGCCTCAGTCATGGCGTTAATATATCTAATGCTGAAATAGTGTAGTATAAGTGAGTTAAGGAGTCTGTATTCTTTCTTTTGGAAGTTGGTGTGCGTTCTGCGGTGGAGGGAGAGCTTGCCTCTCTGGCGGAAGGACTAGGTGCAACCGTCAACTCCGCATACGAAAGGCTCTTGGTTAGTGTGAGTGTACTGATGCTTTATAAAGCATAAGAGTGTTTAATTAATTGATGCTCTCTGAGGTATTGAGGGAGTGAGAAAGCTTTGTCGCAATACTGACACACAAAGGTCTTCTATCTGGAGTGGATGTAGTAATGGCGCTTCAGGGAGAACTTGGTTGTAAATTTGCGGTCGCAGCTTGGAAACTGGCACTCGAATGTCTCCTCAGGGTTAGTACCTTAGAGGGTAGTATTTTTCTAATCATTTTGTCTAGCATAGAAATATAATCCAGATTTTAATGAAAGTGTTTAGCAATGTTCGATTGATAAATGGAGGGAAGTTGACTCAAATCGTCACTTTAATTTTATAATGAGGAGCCTTTTTCTCAATAGCCGGATATTAAGTAGAAATCAATGCTTCCTGCTGATGAAAAGACAAAAGTAAAATACTATCTTGAGAGTTGGAATTTTGATGAGCTGAGGATGGCTGAGGATTTTGAGAGTTGAAAGTATATTTTTGCATGGTGGTAGAAATTTAATGAAATTTAGGCAGTATATAAAAAAACAGAATTCTTATGATGATTGCTAAAGTTGTGGTTATTTTATATGAGTAGTGATGAGGGATATTGTTAGTAAATTATATTAATAGTTGGGGTGGGGAGACTTGAATATAATAAATAATTAGATAATTGATTGGGGTGAGAATCGTAAATGGGAATCCGATCAACACTTCTCAGTTAGGACCTGAGGGTGCGCCGAACATTTCCAAAAAGAAATGTATTCAACTTAATACGTTAATCATCGATTATTGTCCTCATTATCGTCTCACCAGATAGCAAGATACAATTTCCTGTTAACTCTGTATACTTGGAAGGAAGAAATTTTAAGGAGTCTCTACAAGAAAGATAAGCTTACCTTTCGAAAATCTATAGGAAATCAATTGGGAATAATAAATAATTTGAAAAGAATGATAAGAAGAGCCATTGCTTTATACACACTGAGATTAATAAATTTGATTAGTTTTAAGCTTTAGTATTGTCTTGTGAAAATTGAGTGTGGTCGAAGGGAATGAAGATGCCCTCTGTTTCATCATCAAAATTGAAGTTATTTTGTGAAGGGAATGGCTGGCTCAAGCTCTGTGTCGTCACAATTTAACCTTGATTGCTATCTTATACTTTTTGGAACATGCTTTCTACAAATAAATTATTAATATAGTAATGACTTACAGAATTTACCATAGAGATACATGTTTCTGATTTTATTGAGCTCCATATTGTTTGACTATATCTTCGAATGTTGATAGTATTCATTTCCTGAAATGGGGACGAGCTACCTATCACTGATTATGATTACCCCTAGCTCTGGTCTATCGAACTAGGCGTGGTAAGATTTCACATCTGAAGTGAGAAGAGAAGCAGTTCTCAACTCTTTAGTTTTTGGGTGAAGAGCCAAAACCCGTTAACCCACCACTAATGGAGCAATTTTGTACTCTTTGATAAGAAGAAGGACCTCTTTTACTTTTTATTCTGGAAACTTATCATAGAGATCTTAAGTCAATAGATGCAAGTCACCATTAGAGTCTGGTATTATAGTCTTTGCCTACATTGACTTGATAATCTAGCTAATATAGTAAGGTATGAAATAAAGAATTATCTCTCTGTAAATTTCAAGATACTCCTCAATGAGTTTCTTCTCTTCTTGTATTAGAGCATCTGAAAATCGGCGAGCCTTCTTTCCTTCACCACAGATTGTCTATCTTACCAGAGACCATTCTAAAGTATTTAGCTTGAGACCTCCAGTTTAGCCAGAGCCGCTCATTGAATCTAACTCTAGTTTTGAAATGAGCGCCTTGAAGGAGTTATTCATGTAATAGGGCCGCTCAGCCCAAGAATAGAAGTACTCACACTTCATCCATCTCATAACTTGAGGAGAGTACTTTTGAAATCCTTATTAAGGGGATTAGGTTACTTGCTTATGAGTGGTAAGATCTTAATCGTCTTGGACTAGAACGTAAGGATCCATTTCAGCCAGACCCTTCCTGTAAATTTGTTTGTTACCCTTCAGCTATCGCTTCTAAACTGTTGTGAGTCTCTATTTCTGGTGTGGCTTATCAAATTACCCTGCGTTTGCACCCTATCTTTATCTTTAAGGGCTAGCATTTTAGGAGAAGAGTTTTCTACCCTAGATACCTCCAGCATATAGAGTCCTTTTTCTGATTCTAGATGAAAACACACTTCTTATATAGAGGCTTTAAAAAATAGATGGAGTAATGTTTTAATGGCTTTGGTTATATTAAGGCATGTACTATGAATGAAATGGATACTGTTGACCCTCATCATCAATTTTAATCAACAAATTCAGCTCAAAGAATAACAAATTTCAGGGTAGTATTAATCGCTTCTACCACCGCTGTTACCAAGTCCTCTGCTCAAAACCTCTCCCTGAGAGTCCTCCATTCCTTCTGAAGAATGAGTAGGCTGTCCCCCGTATCTATTGAAGCTCATATTGTTCATGTATTGCGACTGTGTAGGAGGTCTTTCATTCCTCGATCCCTGAGGGTAGAACTAATGGTAATGATGCTGTTTGCTCTGGTATTTCTAGGCACTTCTGTTTCCATTTTACTCTCCTCTCTATTTAAAGATATGATTTTGAATTTAATTAAATGCATACGTTGGAAGATTTCATCCCATAAATTTAAGACCGCTGCTAGCTCTGGTACAATTAATTTGGTCCCTCGTAATTTTATTTTTCAATTTATTAAAAGCCACCCTATCAGTACTAAAATGCCGATTCTCTGCTAGCTTGGTGAGGAGGCATCCCGCCACCTACTGCGTTGCTAAGCATGCTGCTTAAATTTGAGATACTATTCATTCGACTTGCTTGAGAAGAGTCCTCATTAGGAAATTTCTTGACTTTAGGAAAGTCTAAATTAACAAGCAATTTTCTTGAGATGATAATTTTTAAAGTTAGAAGGAATGAAGTATAACTTACTAACTTGAGGCTTAAACAGTTGAGGGTTTGCTGATGGTTGTTATGATTTTGCAATCCCCTATTGTGAATATTACTGATGTATTGGTTTAAGTAATAAATTAAGATCAAGCAGTGAGTCTATTACTAACTTACCATGTGATGATGCGGTTATTAGAGTCTCTATATTCTAAACATAGAGCAGATTTTATCTCATTTATCTATATACTTGAAAAGGTTTAGTGTTTTGGAAGTTTTCCTCACCAGAGCTTTAATGTTGTTGAATCTGGTCAACTTCATCGCTGCTACTTGAGTAACCTGGCCTTCCAACCATAAATTTAAAATACACCTAAGGCAAAATAACCATGCCTCCGCTTGGTCGTCTCGGAATTTTGATATTGGAAATGGTTTCTTCGCAAGCGAACTCATCACCGCCGCTTCTCGCGACTTATCTAGCGCCGTGCGAAGATAATTATTTCGAGCTTCATACGATTTTGAACCATTGAAATTAAGATGTTTAGTTATCTTTGGCAGATGATTGTCTTGCATTCGATAAATTAGACTGTGTATTGATCTGTCCAGTCTGCTGCTTTTGCATTTGCATTTGTCTTTGTTTCTCCAAGTTGAGTGTCTTGTAGTAGTCAGTCATTATGGCGGAGAGATCTTTTGCAGATGCCGATTGCAGGTTTAGGTATGTTTTGTGCTAGTAAACCCAGCAACCAATTTATTTTTCAATCTTATAAGCATAACCCAAATAAAAATACCCAAAACACTCTAACCCATTTAATATCAGTAATCAAAGTTTAAAGATGAAGTTGTAATTTAAATTTCCTACCTTCTTGTAAAGTGAAACTATGTTCTGTGTGCTCCTGTGAGTGAATCCCTGCATGTGCAGTTCCTCTAAGATGCCCTCCCAGTCTTTTCCATTTTGTTTGTAGACTAAAAGAAGAGTTGAAGAATTCTCATTCCATCAAGTAAGTTTAAGAAGAGAAATCTAATCCGCTTACTGTCAAAGAATATTTAAATTTCCTCTCCTGTCCAACGAGGACCCAAGTCAAACTATAGGTTGCTCTAAGGCTCTCTTTAAAATAATGGTAGAAAACAAAGATGATATCAAAATATAAGACATTTTAAACTTTGAGCTAAGCTTTGGCGCTCATGATCGATGGGCCTTCTCTACTGGAAGGCACTGCTGCCTTGAAAAATGCCGGTTTGCTGGTCAGCCATATTTCTCCACTAATTTGTATTTTGTGTTAGTTCGATATAATTAAATTGCTGCTGCTGCTTTACAGATCGAATGAGTCCAAATATTTTAAATCTTTAAATTTCTAAAGCTTCCTTTCTAACAAATAACTCTCCCCACCCTCTTCTTATAAGTAACTTTTATGTCTTTCAAGAATTTATTTTTAGTTTAGATGTAGAAATATAACTGGTATTTTAAAAAGAGAAGTAAAATAAACAGTGAGATTGTCTTTATTGTTTGAAAAATTATGTTAATAGGATCATCCCCTCGGCGGAAGCACTTAATTGAATGGATAATAATATAACCTATCTTTAAAATATTAATTTTGTAAACCCCTTCCAAATAAAATTGACTACTCTCTGCAAAATATTTGCTGATTATTAGTGAAAATATTTGTAGGTTTATTATTATCGAGTGACTATATTAATTATGAGCGGGCACTTTGCATATCTTATAATTATATTAAACTTTTGTAAACTAAAATGAGCCCCCAGCTGTGTGTTTGGTCTTCCTCTTCTCTATTTTTAATTGACTACATACCTGGAATAGCTTTCAGGGGATCTGTGAGTCAAGGGCTCCCTCTCAAGTATAATTTCATTATGGGTGGGGAATGCGAGTAAATGGCAGGGCAGGCGATAAGTTATTTCCGCCCTCGTTTACAAAAGTGGAGTAATTGTCGTTTAATTTGAAAATTTCAAGTGACTATAAAAATAAGCGAATTATAAGTTTAGGATGATGAAAATAAGTGATGAGGTGGCATTTGTGAGTTAGTGCTGTAAATAGTCCTGTTAGTGATGACGTTGAGCGCTTAAGGTCAGTGAACTTGCCTGGTCGCTAATTTATGGGATCGCGAATCCTTGGCACTCAATCGTGTTATAGGGAAGAATCTGATCGTTTTCTTGGGTAGTTGCCTCGGTTAATCTAGGGATGTTATCGGGATCGAGGTACTCCCCGTCAGGAGCCGAGTAATCCTCGTCAATCTTGCTACTCAGAATACCCTCAATTTGCTTTTTGCTATATGAGAAGTTAGTCTTTGCTCTCAATCTCACATATTTAAAATGAGATAATGATGAAAATTAAATCCATGAGTCTGGATTGCATGAGTATCGTAGACTCTAGCCGCTCTGATTTCGGTCGAAATAGAACCAATGTAGTGCTTTCTGAGGTTACCCAATAATTATAAACCACTAAGAACATTTTATGAAATGAAACTTTTTGAAATATGGAATTGAGGATTATATAAGAGTTTACCTAAATATATTTTGTTAAGATATATCATAACCGTCTTCTTAAAATCTTACCTGCCATTTTTTCCCATTTTTAGAGACCCCTCTATACTGAGATCCTCGAGAGCTCTTTGAAAGCTTCTTTTTTAATTTTGAAACTATAATTATTGCTTAAGTTAATTCTAAATTTAAATGATCTTAAAAATCAAAATTCATTGAAAGAATTCAAAGGATTAATATCTCTATAATTATAAAATTTATTATAGATGTTTTCATTTGTGATATCTCGTCTGGCGATTCAGCTTTATCAAGGGCGAGTTCAAGTTCATTTCTTCTTGTCTTAGTAAGAACCTCTGTTATCTGCTGATCGCTGGGCTTAAGATGCTATTAAAGAGTAATTTGATTTTCATAATGATTCTGATGGTTGTTCTCATATGCAAGGGTAGACCTAACACCGGCCTACAATTATTCCTTCCTTAAATTGTAATAATATTTTAGCTATTTTTAGCCATTTTATAAATTCAAGGAAAAGTAATTACAAAATTGATTAGAATGAAAGATTAAATTGAATTAAGAGATAGCAAAGGTGCAATATATAATCGAACTCTATTTAAATGGGCCAATTAAAATGAGGCTTCATTCTGCAAAATGAAAATTTTGGGGGGGGCCTTTCCTCGTCATCCATTTTTTTCCATTAAAAATGAAAAACATTATTTAGCCTAAAATCAGCCAAAACGACAATTAATTAGTCTAAAATCAAATCCAAACAGTCTAAACTACTCATATTCTTAAATTTAAAAGAATTATCTTAAAGATTTAGCGGGTAGAGAACAGAAAATTTAATCTTTATGACGACATTATAAAAAAACTAAATATATTTTTTAATATTATAGCATATTTAAATAAAAATACATCACATAACAGCAAAGATAGATCAAGATGTTAATTTTTAAGGTAATTAGGCTTTAATGCATGCTCTAGAATAAGAAGAGAATCCTAAATCGCTTATATATAAGTTTAGATATCTATGAGTTAATTTTAAATTTATTAAGGCATTTAATTTATTTAAATTATCTTTCCATTTGTTTAAAATTACATTTTTTAAAATAAAATTTCTTTCTAGGCTCTTCCAAATTCTCTAAATGTAAGAATATGAGTAGCTTAGACTCTTTGGATTTGAATTTGGACGAAAGAATGTAAAGATTAAATTGAATTAAGAGATAGAAATGATTTTATCAATTATTTATCATGGAAAAAATAGGATCTGACAAAAGAAATTTTTTTTAAACAGATTAAAAATTTATAAGCTATAAAATTCTAGATTGCTAGCAAACATATCTCTTGAATTAATTCATCAGAGTTCAGATATATTCTGGATATTCTTTGAGTAATGATAAAAACAAATTTTAGTTTTTAAGTATGTGAAAATATTAGCAAAACTATTTTATAGCGTAAAGTTACCTCTCTCCTTATAAAGTTGTATCATTTATTTTTAAAAATTTAAATTACCTTAAATTGCAGCCATAAATACGTACATCATAATTAAATGATAAAAAATTGTCTACTGTGAGCAAGTTAAGGGGCTACTCTAGGGTAAGAGTCGCTTGGCCCAGAGGATTCATAGAATTCTGGTGTTAAGTCTCTTCGAAGCTGCTTAGCCCCACAGTCCTCTAGAGGTCAAGATACATCATAAAACTCACTATTCATAAATTATACTTCTTTAAAAGAGTGAAAGGGGGAGAAGTCTAGAAAGGGAGGCTATTGAAGCTTTAAACTTATTAAAATTATGCTTCCCTATATTTAAGCTTAGGTCTTGAGGTATTGTGTAAGGGGTGAAGCCTATTAGATAGCAGACTAGTATATTTTCTAACTCAAAATGTTTTAATTATTCAGCAGATCCACAATTTGACTCTTACAAACTCAAATAGTTAATTTAAGACTCTGAAGTTGATAGTGGCCGACAGGGTTATAATTATGATGTTGTTGGGACTATAAAGAGAGAACAGCCTGACGTTATAAAAGCGCAGACTAGATCTGTAGCTGCTGAAGTTGGACATTTTGATTTGTTTACGGCGCGCTGAAATTCTATCTTGTCTCAGGAGTG
Source organism: Tetmemena sp. SeJ-2015 (assembly GCA_027382625.1). Taxonomy (NCBI): domain Eukaryota; phylum Ciliophora; class Spirotrichea; order Sporadotrichida; family Oxytrichidae; genus Tetmemena; species Tetmemena sp. SeJ-2015. The sequence continues at coordinate 116,923 of JAJKFJ010020715.1, forward strand.
CTATAAATAACCTTTACGAAAAATATCATCACATCATTTTTATATTTCAATAAGAGAATTCAAAATTAATTTTCCTGTGAATAGTTTGCTTACGTAAAGTTCTGATTAACTGTTGGACTAGTACCATTAGAGCTGAACTTTGATGCATCGTGGGAGGGAGCCAGGGGACTGGCAATTTTATTTGTTAGCTTTGTTGAACCAAATTCGCTTTTATTGCACTTTGGTTCATTTCTCTGATTTAAAATATACCAAAATTAAACCTCTAAGATCCTAAATAAACTATAAGAAAATAATTAATTTCTTGCTTTTAAATGCTATTTTTCTAATGATATTTAATTGTCTGATTTACTGAAAATTGTGGGGCAAAAATGCGTAGGTCGGCTGGTTTTGTGAGACTACAGTAAAGGAAAGATCCTAAGTTTAATTTAGAGGTTGTTAGCGGAACATGTTTTGGAAGCTTTCAAGTCAGTTTAATAGTTATAAAGTTATTTGCAAATTTTTTGTATAAATTAAATTCTTAAAATCTTAGCAATATTTATAGAAGGAATCTAGTTACTCTAACGCGATGACGCAAATTATTCATCAATCGAAAATATAATGAGAAATATTTTGCTATTTACTTATATAAATGTGCATTTATTTTGTGGATATATTTGTTTTTGTATGTGTATTGGGATTTTTATTTTCTCTTCACTTTATATTTTTTATATTTGTGTGATAAATAATTAAGGAGGAACTAGAGAAAGTGCTATTTTTGTTAATAAATTATTTTCATTGTAAGAGAGCCTCGACTTGCCAAAATCCACACATGATTTCTAGAAAATTTCTATCATTGTCTTCGCTGCTTTACTTTTAGCTCAAATCTTATTAAATTTAGTAAATCGAATCTTATGAAATACAACTATTCACTTCTATACTCACAACATAATAAAATCAAGAAAGCAAAACGAAGAAAGCAATAAGATTAAATAATTTTATACAGTCGCATGCAGTATAAGATATATTTATGTATGCAGGTTTAATAAAATTAAACGCTTTATGAGTAAGAAGAGTGAAATGCGATAAAATGGCAGGGAAATTAAAACTAATAAAGAATTAATAAAGAGAAGATGTAAAATAACTAAAGCCAACAAATATTAGCACGATTGAAGTAGAAACAAGTGAAGTAGAGTGAGGAGAACTAAACAGCACTTGTACATGATGATGAAGAAGGAAGGAATTAGGGAAAGATGAAAGTACAAGGGCTATTAAAAAGAGGAGTATCGGAGGAAGAAAAGATGGCAGAAAATTAGTTGCAAAAGACAAACTCAAATTATCAGCTAGAGGAAGTAGATCATCTCAATCAGGAACTCATCGAATAGGAGCTACATAAACAACTTGAGTTTAAAATTGCCAAAATAGAGGCAGACATTAAATCTTATGAAAACAAGTTGCAAAGTAACATCTAAAGTCTCGAGGACTTAGATCATAGTAAGGGAAGAAATATATGGCTTAATAAAATTCATATTGCTATCTTTAAGAAATAAAGCCTTGATCAAGAAGCTTGAGAATTCGCAAGACTTTTATCGAAGTTAGATTAAGCAAAAACGATCATAGATAGAAAAGCTGAGCAATGATTATAAAGCAGCAAACTCTAGCACCTCAAACTAAAATATGGAATTGCTTGATGACTTCTTTTCAAAGCAGCAAGATGCAAAGCATTCGGAAAAGAAAGTGAATAAAACCCTCCTAGAAATAACCATCGATGGCAGGAGGAAGTTTTATGTCTCTTAAATGTTCTATAAGTTGCTCTTCAATCATCAAATAGAGGCTTTAAATTGGCTTTTGAGCTAACATGTGTTGAATAAGGGATCAACTTTTTAACTTGCTTTTCTTAAATTTAATTTTGAAGGATCTATATTAGCTGATGAAATGGGTTTAGGAAAAACCATCTAGACTATAGCTCTGATAACAACACTTTTCACAACTTATCATGAGTCTCATGAGATTAATCTAAGTGATAAGGGCTAGAATAAGATTGGACCAATTCTGATAGTATGTCCAGCAACCGTCATTAATCAATGGGTTTAGGAAATCCAACTCTGGACTTCAAGCCTTGAGAATCCTTTGCAAATTTATTCCTTCTCCTCTGGATCTCATGGCATCTATGAAGGTAATCAGGTCAAATCTTTAGCCAAGAGTACAATTGTAAACGAGGCTTTCACCAATAATGGAATAGTCATAGTTTCTTATGAGTTTCTAAGAGCAGAGCAGCATTTGTTTTAGAGGAGGAGCTGGTTTTATATAGTTTTAGACGAGGCCTAGAAGATTAAGAATAGCCAATCTTTAATTTATCAGGCGGCAGTTTCGATCTAGGCTTCTCATAAATTGATTCTTTCTGGTACTCCGATGCAAAATAATAGATAAATAAAATGTGGTATTAAATTAAAAGTAAACTTATGGTGATTTAACAAGACAAAGAATTGTCAAATTTATAATAAATTTTTTATTTTGAAAATTTTATTAATTTTAAACTAAAAATTTAAAACCTATGTATGTCTTCTTTCTCATATGTTTTAATACATAATTAAGACTTCGCTTCCTTTTATAGATTTAAACTTTTTCTCTGAGAATTTTTAAGCATTTGTATGAATGATTCATGCTTTTATGGATACAAAAGGTTATTCTGATAATTCTCTTAGCATTTTATTCAGTAAAAGTACCTCATAATTATATTTCATTAAAATAACTGCTATAACCTTCAAGAGTTATGGAGTTTATTCAATTTCGTTTAGCCAGGACTGCTCGGAGAGTTAGAATACTTTGAGAGCACCTTTTGCAAAGCTATTTTAAAAGGAGGTTACACTAACGCCACTAAGCTTGAGTAAGAAACTGCTCGAGAATGTGTGGATGAGCTCAGACTTATCATAAAGCGCCACATTCTCAGAAGAACCAAGAAACAGCTTAAAATTGATTGCAAGCTACCAGAGAGAAATGAGTATATCGTCTTCTGCAACTTGACATAAGCTCAACTCAATATTTATGAGAAGTATCTCATATACGCTAAACAAAATCTCGATAACAACTTTTCTCATAACGATGCGCTTGTGATGCTGAATGCTTTGAGGAAGATTTGCAATCATCCTTTCATGTACTTTGCATTTCATGATGGCCCAAAGAGTAGCTAGCACTCTTTTAAGTTTCCTTAGCAAAGACTAGCACACATAGAAGAATATCTACTCTACAAAACAACCAAAGAGGAGGTAACACTCACTACAATCAATATGTAAGAAGTGTATATATTTTTAATACAAAAGATAAAGATGCGATCGAGAGTTAGTCAGCAGCAAGGCATTGGCAACTATCCGGAAAACTTCGAGTGCTCTTAAACTTCCTATAAGAGTGGTATGAGAAGGATCCAACTACGAAGGTTTTGATCTTCAGTCAGACCAGAAAGATGCTAGATACTATCGAGCTCCTCTCTAAAGAAAACAATTTCAGCTATCTGCGCATGGATGGAAATGTATCTTTGAAGCAAAGAATGCAAAGTATCGAGACTTTTAACAAGTAATCCTGCTTTCTCTTTCTTCTCACTACGAGAGTGGGAGGACTGGGTATCAATCTCACTGCTGCAAACAAGGTGATAATATTTGACCCTGACTGGAATCCTATGGTTGACATCCAAGCAACTGACAGAGCTCTTCGCATAGGTTAAAAACGAGATGTGATGATATACCGTTTCATCGTTGATGATACGATCGAGGAGAAGATTTATCACAGACAGATCTTCAAGAAGTTCATGGCTGATAAGATTCTCTAAGACCCTTCTAAGTAAAAGCTTTTCGAGAGATCTACTCTCGAGGACTTATTCGAATTGCCACAGAAGACAATTAACTCCACAAGGGAGGAGAAACTGCTAAATAAATTCTCAAAGAGACATCTTGCTCCAGAGTCAATTATAGCCAAAGAAAGAGAGATCATGAGTGACCTAGGCAAGCCTAGTTATTAAAAGAGGCTTATTATTTTAAGGCTTCGTATCAATATGAATCTAGAGAAGAGAACTGGGGATTCTTAATAAGATGCGCTGGAGGAGGGTGAGATAGAAGAGACTTAAATTTAAAACGTTTAGAACCAAGCAATTTTAGGGAGGCCAGAGTAGCCAGCTCATATTGCTCGGATGTATAAAGTGAGCAGGAAGAATATGAATAGAGATGAGAAGCTTCAAACTTACATATAGTAGACTCAAGGAAAGCTTGAATCAATTCCTTAAATTTATGAATGTAACTGAATTTATCAAATTGATTTATCTTTGATTGAAGAATCCCTTGGCCCGAGAATAAAGAAAGACTTAGAGAGTGATCTAATTACCTAGATTTTATTAAAAATAGTCTAAAAAAGTTTATTTATAGATCTTCAAAGAAGAAGTTGCAGAGTAAAGCAACGAAAAGGGCTTCTCAACCATCTCTCAGTTAAAGATTTAAACATAAGCGAGGAAGGAGGCCAATAAGCTTTTATCGAAAATGGGAGGGATAGGAAACGAGACACACAGTTCTTATAATCATTAAGGATATTTTATTTCCACTAAATTCTTCAAATTTGGGATCAAACTCCATTCTCTTAAACCTAAGGAATAAGTAAGCGATTAAAGAACAGGCCGACATAAAATTGATAGAGGCTTCTTACTCCAAATCTTAGCAAGAGATACAAAAAGAAATCAAAGAGCTATTTAATAAAAAATAATGCATCGAGATGAGTACTGATGAAGCTCATGGGCCATTTCTCAAACTATGTAGAGAGCGAACTAGTATGATAAATTTAAATAGGCATTGAGAGCTATTTCATTCTTCGATAAGACAGATAAAATCTGGATTCTAAGGGACTGAAGAGCTACAAAGGCTTTCAAAGTTAATATATAGGTTATATTTAATTTTGCTAATGATTAATTCCCCTAAAAGTTAATTTGTATTGCAACTCCAATTTAATTAATTTAAATTCTTAAACTTCCTCTTAGTCTACTTATGGATTCAATTACTAACTCCAGATTTACACCCAAGATAACACCCAAAACAACTCTAACGGAGGATCGGGCAATACAGGTGCTAACTCTAATAGTACAGTAAGCAGTGAGGGAGGCTCTTCAATACTTACATTAATATTTTTAATAACAAATTCGGATCTTCAATGATGATTGTTGCAGCAGGTGGTGCTGGAGGAGGGGTCCTTTTAATTGCAGGAATTGCGACAGCAATATTTATTGCTCGAAGGAAAAAGAAAAAGGGGCTTCAGGTGTAAACTATAATCCTAGAGTAGATATCTATTAGCAAATAATTTTGAAGGTGTAAATTGATGGAGTTACAAGCATATAGAGTTTTAACTCTACAGCTAGACCCATGATGAGCAAAACTATTTCTATTCGGCCGGAGGGTAAAACTACCCCAGAGTCTGAGAGGAAAATATATGGAGCGTCTTCTTCACCTGACAAGGCTACTATTTCAAAGTCATTATTAAATTTGCATGTTTTTTTTTATCTTCTTATACTGAAAAGAAGGAAACCAATTCTCAGACTCAAATGGTTGAAGACATCATGGATGATGAGAAGGATTTATATAACCCTAACAAGAAGAATGTTTTCACCACTTCAACTGGCTATATTATTTATGAATGCTATCTATCTTATGAATATGGCGAGGTAATGAAGAGCCTTTAATTCGCTTCTTCAAACTCTCCGACTCTCAACCCTTTCCATGCTTACGCAAAGGGAGTTCCACAAAAACTTGATGAGTCAGGGAGTTAGTCGAAGCGTGGTGGGTTCTTACCAGACATATTCAAAGAAAAGATCTCCTTGCAAGAATTCCCATCTGGCAACTCATTCCTTCAAGCTACCAATTCACAAAGAGCCATGGCATTCAATCCCTATTAAATGAGTAAAGAGTAATTGATATTCGTTTTAAGAATTATTGAATAACACAGTTGATCAAAGCCATGATATCAGGTATGTGTAAGCTTCCACTGATTCGCTTTAAGCAAATGTTATACCAAGCCATGCGCATTTTATATTTGACTATTTATTTTTCAGCGCACAACTATAATCAAAAGCAGTCGATGAGATATACACTCTCAAACTTCATTCCAAATCCGTAAAGTACCTTGCCTAACCACTACCATACTTAAGAGATTGATCCCAGTGCGAGTGGAGGGGCTGGCTCTCTGGAGACTCTTATAAATTAAAACGGAGACTTCGGGTAAAATAACAGATATAATAATCACAACCATCACAATCACAATTAGCATTTCCAGAACAATGAACTTATGGATTATCTTAGACTCACAGAGAATAGGCAGAGCGATAATCCCTTAGTGAATGGATTCAGTATATATTATAGATTATCTATATTAGGGTTTATATTTTAAGATAAAACTTAGATTAATAATTTTTGAGTAGCTTAAATACTTCTGGAATGAAGAATTAGAATTCTTCACAGCAGTAGTAGTAGTAGAATCAATAAGCGCAATAAAAGAAAGAGAGAAGTTTCTTTGAGGAGACTATCGACCTTGATGATTTAGATAGCAAATATATAATAAATAATTAAGTATACTTATAACAGCAAGAGTAGAAGTCCATCGCCTGATCAAAGATTATTATTTTTTAAGATAGACCTAAAATGGTGGTAAAATTAAAATTATTACAATAATTTATAGATTGATTGATACTGATTTACCAGCTCCCAGGCTTTAAATAATTTTGCTTTAATATCAAATCTAAAATCCAAGCTGCATTGTCAATGATTTTTTTATTTTTATATGCAGAAGAACCGAAATAAATCCAGTGCTATGGATAATGAGGAAACAAAGCCAAAAAGAGAAAAAATAGTCAAGCCAGATTTAAAAACGGAGAAATAAACTCATCTTAATATGAAATTTGAGATTTTTAATTGACTGACAATTAAGCCCATATAATTATATTACAAATTTAGGAAATTCATAAAATGATCGTTTTTTATTTTTATGGTTTATGTTAGCAATGGACTTAGACGATTAAGGTTCTGATAGAATAGTGGAATAATCTAAATTTAGGAAAAAGAGAAGAGTATATTTATAGCTTAGTTAATAGTAATACCCAATCTTCTTGAAACCATATAATTATCGCTTGTGTATATATTGGCAATCTCAATTGTAATTTAAATAAATGCTAAGACTAAAATTCAATGAAAGACATTTCAACCAATAGAATTCACTTTCCATTTCTTCAATTATAATCCAACTTTATTTTTAAGTTTTATCAAGACTTGAAATAAAATTCGAATATATTTTAAAAGAAGGAATGAAGGATCATTCTGAAGTGAAATCTAAAAATAAATTATTAAATAATTTGAGTAATTTAAACTCCAAACCTTTAATAAAGAAAATTTTTAAATTGTATTTGGGTTTATCCAGAATCACTAGAGAATATATGAAGATAAGGGGAGAATAGAAAATCACGAACAACTTGCTCAAGATATTTGCAATCAAAATTCTCCCACTCCTACTACTAGCTGTTCACTTCACTTCCTCGACTTAATCCAAATTATAATTCCATATTCAAGAATCCAGAAACTTACAATCCTAGTTTAATAATTCTCTTGTAAATTAATTGCTAATCCACAACAACGACTAGTGATCCTCGCTCATGCAAATTAACTTGCATAGACTCAGGGAGAAAGTTCTGCTCTTAGAGCTTTATAGTATGGGCTATTGCTGCGATAAAAATTATAATTGTAATGGAGGGGCAGAATGCTCTACCGATTTGCCAGCCTCCACTCAGAGTTCAAACCTTAAATACTTTGTGTGTCCTTACGAGTCATAGTGTGGGGGCTCTAGCAAATTCATCAAAGTAACTAATTCCTCCACTAACTTGGGCAAAAAGAATAAATATCTTATTCACTATGAACAAATATTGTATGGGTAATAGCAGAATAACGGGCTCTTTAACGTTGGGAGATGTATGTTCCTTCATGCTTACTCCCAGTAATACTTCCGCACTTAAAAAGTTTAATTTTAATTCTTCGCACTTAACACTATCAAAATCAAATTCAATACTTTGAATGGAGTGGCAGCATATATATTCTCAGGAGGCACAACCTTCGAGACTGCAACCAAACAAACTACAATAGATCTAAATGACAATAGTGGAAATATTATTTATAAATGAATTTATTTTTTTAAATATTATATTAACTAATTTGTTTTGACACTGTAGTGTTTGTTGTTTTCACCAATATCGCTACTTCAACTTCTACCTCTTAGTCATTAAATTAGTATAGACAAAAATAATTTTAAATTATCTAATAAAATCTTGATTTTTTTAAAAATAAAAATTCATTAATTTTATAAAGTGGACTGGTGACATTCCAAGGTGACACTGACATATAAAAGAATTAAATGCAGTGTTTATTAAAATCTAGAATCAAAGAAATAAGTCTTAATTAACAATGCATGACAATTTTTCACTCTCTTTTGATTTAACTAGTGTTGTAAGAGTTACAGTTGGTGCACTTATGGCCGACAATATGAAATGGAACTTCACTCTTTGAGCTGCAGTCATTACAGGAAATCAATACTTTCATATCTCTGTATTCTTAAGGCATGGGAGTCATTGCTATCTCAGCATCGAGCTAAGCTTCAATCAGTTTAGGATCTACCATAGATTTCCTGCAAACTGGGCAGGCTATGTTTCTTCTTATGTAAGACTGGAAGCATTTAAAAAAGCTTAAAAATAAATATCCTTTTACATTTTACATTTACTGTGAAGGACATGCCCACAACGTAAGAATTCAGGTGGATCTCTAGATGAAAATAGGTCTGCCATGCATATCGCACAGTCTGACTCTAGAATCTTAGGCTTACACTTGTGAGTTTCTTTGTACACGCTGGCGAAGCAGCACTCGCAAGTCTTACAATGGAAAGTTTTCTCCTTCCCTCCAGTCCTGCATATTATAAAGTGTGCTAGTGAATAATAATTAATGAATGATATTCCACAGTCATCGCAGTGATATAACTTCTTTTTCAATCCTTCGTCATCAAAGAACTTACAGATCGCACAGAAGTATTGTGCGAACTATATCCCGCAATTCTCACAAGTCTGTTAAACCTATCAAAAATTCAATAAAGCATAATTTTTTACTTTTTACTCAGTACCGCATTCAAGGCACAAATTAAATATGAGAGATACATGAAAAGTAGATGAACTAATGTTTAAAATAGAGATTTAGAATATTTTAAAAAGAATATTTATTTTCTGATTCTATAATCAATAACAATCTAACTTCTCCCATTTAATGAAATTTTCTAATTGCTAAGAGAGTTTAGTTACTTAATTTTGTATTTTAATTATAGCTTCTTATGGTTTCAGTTATCGACTATAAATCCCTTCTCCAGTGATTGACGACAATAGCAACCAAAACTCAAATGGACAAACTAATTCAACTCAAGGTGCAAAAGAATCTTCCTCAATTTATATCTAAAATCAAAATATAATTTAAATAGTCTTTAATTTAATGAATGACTATTGTATTAGCTGCAGGTGTGGGAAGTGGAGTTGCGATACATATTATTTTATTTTTGGAGAATATAATTATATTTCTAAGTAGTATTTAATTATTGCATTTTTTTACTCTAAACTTTTACAAAGGATAGTAATTTCTGTTTCTTAACTAGACTGTAATAAGTGCTGGTTTTGAAATTGATTATTATATTTATTCCTCTAATTTTACTTTACTTTACTTTAAACTTATAAATTTATAATTAATATCTTTGCTATTTTTGAATTATAGATACTAGTTATAGTAGCGATTTTGGTGCTATTTATAGTTAAATCTAAACGAAATTCTAAAAATAAGGTGAATAATTCCAAAAATGATGGAGTTATAGATTTGAATAATACCGCACGACCAATAGTTGACCATCGCAAACCTTACATACCCGAAATTCCAGTGGCAGATATTTACAGACCTACTTCTCCAGATAATAAATAAAATGAAAATGGATCACCTGAGACTATTTATTTAAATTAATTTTTCAACACTTTTATTCAAGAGATTTTTAATTAAAATAATTTTTTTGAAAATAGTTATCTTATAAATATAAATTCTTACATATTTTTAAGAGAGAAAGGAGACCAATTGTTGGAGTTAAGAAGTAAAGGATATAGTAGACGACGAGTAAGATATTTATAGCCCCATGAAATAGACCCTAGGATCCACTGTAAATAACAGATTCAATTTACATATCCCAATTTCAATTACTAATTTATAGCAATTTTAGCGTTGGAAATTAAACCTTAAACTTCATAACAATTTACTTCTCTTTTTAAACTACCCAGATCGAAACCAGCTTTCTATCTTCACAGAAAGCATCCCCTCTAAATACTCTGGGTCGCCTAATGACTTCATGAGAACATAAATGCTGAAGGGCGCGAGACTTAATAGAAACTCAAACCAAACTGATGAGTTAATAACGGGAGGTTCTTCCTTGCTTGCTGGGCAAGTGCTCTCAAGAGACATCTCTCTCAATAACACATTATTTCCAATTCTTTAATTTATTTAACACAATTGATCATAGCTTTAACTCAAGACTCATCCGCCCTCAGGCATCCTTCAACGAAGGGCTTTCTTACAACAATTCTCATACAAACATAATAAGTTAATAAAACAATTCCTCTTTCATTCATATATTAATTTTCTAAAATTCTCAGAGCAGCAATCTAAAGCAAAAACTTAATTCAAACTTGTCTAAGTTTACTCTGGTACCACAGTTCGGCCCTTTAACAGAACGAACCGGTGTCGAATCCTCAAATCGTTAGCTGCATACTTTAAATGAAGGTGATTAAAACAAAGTAGTGTAGCATGACTCTAATAACAACTTGGTCAACTATCTATAGTTTAGTAAACTCACTAGCAGCATAGAGATGGTCAAACAAGATAGCAAGAATTATAAACTCAATCCTTTTTGTAAGATATATTTTTATTTAAAATAAGAGTGGGAATGGATATCGTGAAACGAGAAGGCAAGGTGTGAGCCCAAGAGATGAGGGGGATATTATAATCGAGGAAATAAGCAGAGAAAAGAGCGTTCTTGAAATCTCAGAGGAGCCAGATGACTAAGATCAAAGTTTAAAGTTATAGCATTTAACAATTTTTAAGCAAGAACAAGGTAACTCCAGAAACGAGCACAATTTAATTTAAATATAATTAACATTATATTAAATGTGAAATATAATTTATTTGTTTTATAGAGATTAATTTATGAATAAGCATGTGGTATCAGGCTTCACCTAAGCCTTTTAATATCTTATTCTTGTTAAATAGTTTCAAAAAACATAATTAATTTACTAGACATATTTCTAACCCTGCAATTGTAGCAGAATTAAAGCAAAAGATTTCACACATAATAAACATATTCAAAAAACTTTAACTTTATTTCCAACGTAAAGAGTCGATACTTGAATATTTCTCCAAAAAGAACTGAATTATTTTTTTTAATTTTATTTTTAATAAAGATTGTTTCATATATAAATAGTTCGTTCATGTGTGATTCTTTTAATTTAATGAAGGATTCTTAAGATATCTTATAAATAAATTTGGTTTAGCACTTTCTGCAGAAAGCCTGTTAGAATAAAAATAGTCCCTCCTCCTCGATTTTAAGCTACACACCAATTTTCAACTCCTCATGTTTATATTGAATTTTCACTCTTTTTATGTAGTAAGATTAAATGGTTTTTATTGTCTAGTGAAATTTTCAGAAATAGGAATTTTAAATAGATAAGTAAGCTATAATCAAAATAAGTTTAAATATTTAATGAAATATTTTAAATTACAAGCAATAAAGTAGCTATTTTTAAACTATTTTAATTTAAATTACTGAAGATCCAATTAAGTTAAAAGCGCAAAAGTAAACACATATTAATATATTCTAATTCAAGGATTGAATATTGTTAAGTTTAATAAAACGGAGGAGGGAGAACCATGCGCTTCTGATGAGAAGTGGTAATAATTAACTTTTGAATTCAGAATGCTGAAGAGAATAAATTTAAAAATAGAATCAGCTTCATCATCAACATTAGAAATTAAATGAAAAGAGTCCTTATAAATAAAAATATAAGGGGAAATTCCAAGGTATATAAATTCTCACTCTATCTATCAATAACAATAAAGAAGCAATAAAGATTAGATTATAGTTATGCTTGTAGTCTCTATAAAATCTATTTCATTGAACTTTTCTCCTTAATTTGTAAAAAGAAGAACAGTACCTAAATACAATTTAAAGACCAAAAATTAATTCTATTTAAAGAGATCCATCTCTAATAAATAAGAAATATTTTTAAATTATTTTAGTAGATAGATTAAAATAAATGTAGTTTGCTTTTAAAAAATAGTCCTCCTTATTTCCAGTAATAAAACTAAAATCGAATATATTTTTTAAACTAATTTGTTTACTTAAACCAAAATTACTTAGAGAACATTTTTATAACTTTAATTTAAAAAAAATTGAATCTATCTATGTATAGGAATTGATTGAAGAAAAAATGGAAATCATTCAGGATTTTGCCCCAACTAATTATTATTATTATTCTTTATGCACTATTTTTATAATTGTAACATTAAATATAAAAATATAGAGGAAAAGATAAATAAATATAAGTAAACTCTAATAAGAAGTATAAACTAAATCTTAACTTCTCTATTGTTTATTGCTTAATGAGAAGTAGTGAGTCTGCCTACTTGACATATAATTAAGGAGGAAAACTAAAATTAGCTCATACTTCAGTTCTCAAATGTACATTTATCCTCTTGGTTTACATCCTCAATTTTCAATCCTACTCCTCTTTTCATCACAGCCTTTCTACTGATACAAGAAATCTCCAATTCAAATCCAAATATGAGAATTTTTAATTTTTCTCAATTCGTGACTTCAACAAGCGATCCACGTTCTTGCAAGTTAACTTGCATAGACCAGGGAAAAAGGTTTTGCTCTATGCCTTCCTACAACTCTGGCTCTTGTTGCGATAAAACCTACAATTGCGATTAAGGAGCTGAGTTTAAATGCTAATTAAATGATCGAGATTATTTTTACATGAGTGCTCAACAGATATAGCAAGCTCTATGTAAAGTACTAATCTAAAATATTTCGTGTGCCCGTATGAAAAGAGATGCGGAGGCAGTAGTAAATTCATCACAGCTTAGAATGACTCCTCAAATCTCGATACTATGCTTATTAAAAAAAATTGAACACTTAAATTATAAACTAGCAAGATAGGTGGGTCTTTGTTGGTAGGGGATGTTTGCTCTTTCAAATTATCAGCTTCAAATATCTCTTCCTTCGAATAATAAAAAATTCATAATGATTATAGTGAAGATAGAAATAGGTTATCGAAAGAATTTAGATTAAAATATAGAACAATCTCTAAGAATAGGTAACTGGGAATTATTTGAACGCAGGACTTCTATTTCAGCACATCTTATCAGAGATTTGAAGAATTGCTATGCGATTTGTTTTATTTGGCTTCTTTAACTCAGTCTACAATTTCCCTTTGAAACATAGAATTTAGAAGTTCTCATAGGTCTGTCACCTTCACTATAATTATGAAAATTAAATAAGCTTACCATATTTAGTTCTGACTCAAAGGAGATGTTTTCTTTTCTAAGATGAAAAAGATCCTGTAATAGAAGTAGTAATTCGAATTGAGTAATGCGATTTCTATTTGAGTTGTCCTAAAACCCATTTTTTATAAATATGAGTCTTAATAATGCAAATGATTAATTATCAGGTAAAATTATTATTTAAATCTCTTTTTTAATTAATCTAAATTTTTATGATCTCCTAATTCAATCTTCCCTATAATATGATAATTTTATTCCACCAATACAATTGAACTTCAGTTTAATTCCCTTAAAAACACTTAGGCTTTTCTCTATACAGGAGGTGTAAACTACAATAAGGTCATTGCTTCGACCTTAGTAGATTTAGACTCCAATGATGGAAGGCTAAAATTATAATGAAAGAAGTAGTATTCTTAAAGCTTTTTGAATATTTATTTGCACTGATATTTATATTGTACTGACTAACACTGCTACTTCAAGCTCTTCCTCTGCTTCTTATGGTTGAGAGTCAATCTATTATTCACTGAAGTTTGCTTCTTTATTTTGATAACCTGAATACTATTTTTTATTTATAATCTATATTGATAATTATATTATTTAAAGGATGGAAGGCTGACGTTCCCTGCAAGCACTGATATTTATATGACCTTAAATATAATTCATAATTTTTTTTATCCAATTATTCAAAAATAGAGATCACTACTACTTCTCTGGCTTCGTATGGGTTTAATTTTAGATTGAATATGCCCTACCAAGCATCTTCAAATTCTACCACCAATTTACCCATTCAAACTGACCCTTCAACCGATAATAACTATTATAATTTCACAGCCCATTTTCAATTGTTAATTAGAAGATCTAATTTTTACTGAAAGAATGTATTTTTTTAACTTTGCTCCTCTTTTAATCTTTCGCTCGTGAATTCAGATTAAGAATATCATACTCAGGAAGAAGAGAATAGCTCTATAAAAGAATGATATTATGTTTTCAGCTTTGTTTTTCAAAATTTAAACTAATGGAGTGACTGTTGACTTACGTTAGCGGAGAGCAGGCTGAGTTTCCTGATGGAGCGTTCCTGATATAGTGGCCGTTTTTTTAAAAGTTCTATATTCTCGCCGAAATTTAATTGAAAAACCGAATTATAATAAAATAATTAAGAACATCTCTAAACTTTTAAATTTACCGGATTCGTTTATTCGTTTATTCGTTTAAATTAAGGCGTATCCATCTCTACGACCGCACCTGAATTTCCACTAATCCACTAATCCACCATTCCACCGCAGCTAACTTAGAGATCAGGTCCACCAGGGTGCCACCGCGGTCCAACATGTACGATCTCGCCTCTGAGCGCCAACAGTATCAGGAAGCCGGAGTGTGATCCATGGCCAGTGAGGAGTGCCCCCAGGGGGTGAGGGTTCGAACCCTGCCGGTGACCGGAGACGGTGTGTCTATGTGGGACGGTGTTTTACAGAGAGGACTAGGTAAGGATGAGTAGAGCGGCAGGAGCAAATAAGGGACGGTTCTAAGAGGTCACCGGCAGGGTTCGAACCCTCACCCCCTGGGGGCACTCCCACTGGCCATGGATCACAACTCCGGCTTCCTGATACTGTTGGCGCTCAGAGGCGAGATCGTACATGTTGGACCGCGGTGGCACCCTGGTGGACCTGATCTCTAAGTTAGCTGCGGTGGAATGGTGGATTTAGTGGATTAGTGGAAATTCAGGTGCGGTCGTAGAGATGGATACGCCTTAATTTAAACGAATAAACGAATAAACGAATCCGGTAAATTTAAAAGTTAAGAGATGGTCTTAATTATTTTATTAAAATTCGGTTTTTCAATTAAATTTCGGCGAGAATATAGAACTTTTAAAAAAACGGCCACTATATCAGGAACGCTCCATCAGGAAACTCAGCCTGCTCTCCGCTAACGTAGGTCAACAGTCACTCCATTAGTTTAAAATTTTGAAAAACAAAGCTGAAAACATAATAGTAAGTAATTAATTTTTTAATAAGTGGGTTTTGCAATATTTTAACCTCTAAGGAGCGCTTACAGTATCAAGTCAAATCTAAAAAATCAGAATCCTCCCTAGTCCACCTTTTACATACAGAAAACTTAAGTTAGTTTTTGTGAATCTTTTCTGAATGGATAATAATAGGACTAAGCTACAATTACAACCAAATCTAGTTCACAAATTAACATTACTTACTTTTCAATTAATATAAGGTAATTAAATGACTCTAGCGATTGCAATTGGAGTAAGTGGGGGTATCTCGATTGTGGTGTTAGTGATAGCCACTTACTTATACTTCAAGAGAAAAAATAACTTTTCTTCAAGAAAGATTGCAATATAAAGTCTCTATAATATATGTTTCTTTTAAATTTAGGTTGTGGATGTAGATCATATAATATAGTAAATCAATTATAACAATAATATAGTTGGAATTTTAATTAAAATCGGTGATTGGTTAAAATAATAAATGGAAAGTTGCAACTTCGTGTCAGTTGAAATCGCCGATTCACTCCCTGATCTGCAGCTTGTTCGATACAGAATCAAAAATTAATAAGAGTTTCTTCTTTAATCATCTTCATAGCACCTCACAGTAGTGAGATATGTCGCACGCACTCATCGTCATCTTCATCTTTATCACTTTCATATAAACTTGTGTCGCTTATAACTCTTTATTGAGCGCTCCCACACAAAAGTTGCAAGGATAAAAAGTTGTTAGAATTTAATGCTTAATCGAATGGTGTAATAATTATTAATTTGGGAAAACTTTCAACTGCCACGATTTATTCCATTTAATTTAAATCTAATTTTAATTCTTTTTTTTATTAAATTTCAGCTATAATTTATCCCCAAAATCAACACGCAGATTGGGTTCAAGCCTCAAGATGGAAAACCCCCTCACAATAAAATAAAGAAAAGTCGGGGGGGCCTTTCCTCGACAGTAAAATTTTATAATGAAAAAAATTAAAGTAAAAAATATGTTTATGGGATAATTTTCGCTCCTGAATTGATTTTCCAATTATAGGGGCCCCATTGAACATCTAAGGCCTCAAATTTTAATCCTTATTCAATCAGTTGAAGTCAGTGCACCTAAATAAAATCTATATTTTTAGCTATTTTTTCGCTTTTGTAAAATAAATTTAAAGCGCTGTTTTGAAATAGTTCAATATTTTTTTAATACATTTCATGCTTCAGCTATAAGCCAAAGAAGTAGAGCGAAAAATTGAAGCATTAGCCTTTATCATGAATTAATTTTTGGGTTTTGTAAAAATATTGAACTATTTCAAAAAACGCTTAAATTTATTTTACAAAAGCAAAAAATGCTAAAATAAGATTTTATTTAGGTGCCACTGACTTCAAGCTGAAATTTAATAAAGGGTTAAAAATTTTAGGCCTTAGATGTTCGAATGGGCCTCTATAATTGGAAAAATCAGATTCAGGAGCGAAAATTATCCTATAAACATATTTTTTACTTAATTTTTTTCATTATAAAATTTTACTGTCGAGGAAAGGCCTCCCCCCGAAAAGTCATGAGAATTAATGAAATTCAAGTTGAAAGCATTTTAAGCAACAATAAACTTTTCCTTAATTTAAGTTTAATGTAAGCATTTCACAGACAAATTCTTTAACTAAGTAATTGGAGGATATTCTCGACGACCCTGAAAATTTTGAGTCCCCTCAAGATAAAGAAATGAAAGACTTTATCAAACTCAAAAATTCTGAACTTAATTTGTCTAAAAATAAACTCAATTTTTGTTTAACTATAGCTTAAAAATAAATAAAATTTAATGAAGTGTAACTTTGAACTTGGAATCCTCGTAGATTTTTCTATTTTTGCATCAGGCAAATTAATTATGAAAATATGATGTTCTTTGAAAACTGTTCTACCCCGATGTTAAAAATAATAAATTTTTAAAAATAAAAAAATTAAAAAACAATAAAATTTTAAATTAAAATTGTTTGTGCCCCCTTTTAATAATTTTTTTAATTAAATGCTGTATTTTTGGGATAAAAGAATGTAATCTCTTTTAAATTAATAAGTTAAGGCTTGTATATATATTATAGAAAAAATCCCATTTATAATAAGCAATCACAATAAGAGAAGAGTTGTAAGCTCTATATCTAGAGTGAAATTAAAAGCAAAGTCTTCCTTTTCAAAAATATATTATGTGAGTATATTTTTTTACTTTCAATTAAAATGCGTTACAACCAAAAAAAAAAGGATCCTTCCCTTTCCCATATTTTCCAAGGCAAGCCAATTATTTAGCCGGAGCTCTAGGGGGCTGGGTTTATTTATTATAGAAAATGGCTAAGTGCAAGACAGTTCATTTTTCTATTTTAAATAAAAAATGTGAATAAATTTATGTTAAAATTTGAGAGCAAATTTGAAAATTGTAGAGATTTAAACCACGTGCAGAAATTATCAATTTCAAATGATAAGAGCAATAACTCCTCTCTCAAGGAAAATAATTATAAAATCTATTTCTATAACTAGACTTTGTATTTTTTTTGATAAAATTTTTGCAAAAAACATAAAAAATTTTTTTTTAAGTTTGTTTAAAAAATTTTTGTTTATAATAACTTTTTTTATTTAAAAAAAAGTTCAAAAAAAAATTTTTCATTCAATTTAATATCGAAAAGTAAATTAATTTATATAAGGACCCACCTTCCTATAAGAATTTGATGTATCCCTCATTTAAATACAGTTCAGAGTAGTAATCCTCTCTGAAACTTACTGTTCGCAACCCAGTGAGCACTCTTTCCACAAATAGTGGCTAAGAGAGGTCGCACCAGTCTCAGTAAAGTAGTCTGAATCTTGTTTCCTACCTCCAACTTTCAAAAGCTGTGAAAAGTGAAACCCGTTCTCAACCCCAAGAATTAACTATTGCACAATGTCACATTCAAAAATTAAAACTTATTTTATAGTCCTATTATAGGAGAGAATTTAATTCTGAAGAGAAGCCATTTTCTACTTTGAATTACACAGAAGGAAAGATAGTGGTATATTTTTATTATATGAAAAGAGTTGTAAATGGATAAATGCTTTAAATGATCACGTGCGTAATTGTGTGAAATTTCTCCTTCAAATTTTATGCTCCTCTCTCATCATTTTATTATATAATTATTTTGAGTTTAGTTTAGATAAGCCTTCCAAGGGTTAGAAGGAAGAATCGGTGCTGTAATGAGCACTGGTTAAGATGTTTATTGAACTTCATTGCCAAAATTTGATAAAGAGTTGTCTTTCTTCCTCGCTCAATCTAAATAAAAATTTAGAATATTTTTAAACTTTATTATTTTGAGGTAAACGAGGCTCTATGCAATTTTTGAGTCTCTTAATACAGAGAAACTTTGAAAATACAAAGAAGTAAAGTTGCTTCCATTTCTAAATACCTCAGATCTTTTTAATTCCTTCATTTTAATTACAAATTAAAAATTTCTTATAGGATTACTACTTATTTCAGAAAAAAAGCCTTCTCTACAGAATAAAATTCTCTTCTATAATTATAGTTAGCTGAAATTGCAAAGGAGATCCTAAATCCCGTTTTACAATGCGGAAACAGAAAGATAAACGCCCAACAATAATCAGGACGATATTTTTGACGAAGTCATAGATCTCTAAGACTTAGAGAGTAACTTCGTATTCACTAAGTAAATAATTATACTTAAAGAAGTCGTAATTTTGATTAATTTTTAGCAGATGTTTTATTTTCAGTTATATCATAGAGACTAAGTTTTTTATCTCCTGACACCAATTTAATATTGTTTTATTATTTATTAACAAGCATACTGATAAACCCAGAGTATAAAAATAACGCATAGTTTAATTTGTTATGAATAATTTTGCAAAGTCGATGTAGTACAGTCATCAGAAAATTCTGAACAATAACTTAATTGACCCTTATTAATAATTTTATATTTACCTTTTTTTAAAAACCCTCCTGATTTGATAAATAAGAGATATGATGGGGAAAAATTTCCCAAAAACGTTCCCAAAAACCCCCTAAAAACAAAAATTTGAAATTTAATATAAACCATTTTATTAAATTTAAAATCTAGAAAATTGAAAAATTAACATTAATTAGTAAAATTGAAAATTTTAAAAATTATTTGAAAGTAGCTATTTTTAAATTTTTGGGGGGCCTTTCTGTACCCACTTTTTTTAAGAAAATATAAAAAATCTTTAGCCTAAAATTAGTAAGAACACCAAAAAAATTTAATTAGAGGACTTTCCTGCCATATTTTTATTTTTTAAAAAAAAGGATTAAATTTAAAAAATATGTTTAAATTTTATTTTTAAATTCCAATTCTTTTGAAATTTAATTTTTTGTTAAATAATTATTCTTTCAAGTTCATTTTAAATTAGTAAAATAAAGAATATAGCCTGGATAGATCCTCTGAATTAGAATATGGACTAAAAAAATTTTGTGCTTTTGATTAATTTAAGGTTAGATCAAGATTTTTCATAATTTCATTAAAAAAGTGGATGACAAGGAAAGGCCCCTCCCAGTATTTTTTTCTTCTTACTTTTAGAGAGGTATCATTTATTGTAGTCTAGCTAATTCACAAAACCTATAGCAGAGGCTCAAACTAGTCTCTGTTTCCACATACATGATAGCTTCTGGTGCGACAATTTTCCCATGCTTGTAGCGCTTACAGCAACAAGTTTGAGCACAGATAGAAGAGGTTCCTCGTTCATACGCTTTTAGGAAGAAAAGAAATATTTTTGAAAAAATAATTTTAAAAATTTTTCAAAAGAAAATCCAAAAAACAATTTTTTTGATATGGTTTTCAATTTTTATATTTTACTGCCCTTACTCTTTAAAATTGGCAGAATTAATTTACTAAATTAAAATTAATGCTTTAAAAA